>JAFEMH010005792.1:0-149080 GCA_022495995.1 Adenophora triphylla var. japonica
CTTGATTTGCAACTTAACCAAAGTTATCAAAACTTGGTAAATTGATATGGAACCTTTATAGAAGGTGTTAAATATTGTGTAATGAATAAGAAGTACCCCTTGGGATGACTGTATCTGAGGGAGTATACATGGGACACGAGTCGTGCCCAGCCCAGCCACCTCTGCACCATTTTTCAAACATCAGAAACCTAATCTACCTAGTATATAATTGAACCCTCTTTGACTATAATTAAAGTATAACACTTTAGCTTTCCAATGGTATCTTACTATGTCAAAATGGATTTGAGGAAGGGGTTTAAATATTGTTCTGAAAATGGTTGGCAGGCTTGATTTGCAACTTAACCAAAGTTATCAATACTTGGTAAATTGATATGAAACCTTTATAGAAGGTGTTCAATATTGTGTAATGAATAAGTCGTGCCCCTTGGGACAACTGTATCTGAGGGGGTATACATGGGGCACGAGTCGTGCCCAGCCCTGCCACCTCTAAACCATTTTTCAAGCAGCTGAAACCTAATCTACCTAGTATATAATTGAACCCTCTTTTAGTATAATTAAAGTACAACACTTTAGCTATCCAATGGTATCTTACTTTGTAAAAATGGATTCGAGGAAGGGGTTTAAATATTGTTCAGAAAATGGTTAGCAGGATTGATTTGCAACTTAACCAAAGTTATCAAACCTTGGTAAATTGATATGGAACCTTTATAGAAGGTGTTCAATATTGTGTAATGAATAAGTCGTGCCCCTTGGGACAACAGTATCTGAGGGGGTATATACATGGGGCATGAGTGGTGCCCTGGCGCACGAGTCGTGCCTTACCCTGCCAACTCTGAACCATTTTTCAAGCAGCAGAAACCTAATCTACCTAGTATATAATTGAATCCTCTTTGAGTATAATTAAAGTACAACACTTTAGCTATCCAATGGTATCTTACTTGGTCAAAATGGATTCGAGGAAGGGATTCAAATATTGTTCGGAAAATGGTTGGCATGATTGATTTGCAACTTAACCAAAGTTATCAAAACTTGGTAAATTGATATGGAACCTTAATAGAAGGTGTTCAATATTGTGAAATGAATACGTCGTGCCCCTTTGGATGACTGTATCTGAGGGGGTACACATGGGGCACGAGTCGTGCCCTACCCTGCCACCTCTGAACCATTTTCCAAGCAGCAGAAACCTAATCTACCTAGTATATAATTGAACCCTCTTTGACTATAATTAAAGTGAAACAGTTTAGCTATCCAATGGTATCTTAATTGGTCAAAATGGATTCGAGGAAATGGTTTAAATATTGTTCAGAAAATGGTTGGCAGGCTTGATTTGCAACTTAACCAAAGTTCTCAAAACATGGTAAATTGATATGGAACATTTATAGAAGGTGTTCAATATTGTGTAATGAATAAGTCGTGTCCCTTGGGACGACTGTATCTGAGGGGGTATACATGGGGCACGAGTCGCACACTGGGGCACGAGTCGTGCCTTGCCCTGCCACCTCAGAACAATTTTTCAAGCAGCAGAATCCTAATCTACCTAGTATATAATTGAACCCTCTTTGACTATAATTAAAGTACAACACTTTAGCTATCCAATGGTATCTTACTTGGTCAAAATGGATTTGAGGAAGGGGATTAAATATTGTTCGGAAAATGGTTGGCAGGCTTGATTTGCAAATTAACCAAAGTTATCAAAACTTGGTAAATTGATATGGAACCGTTATAGAAGGTGTTCAATATTTTGTAATGAATAAGTCGTGCCCCTTGGGACGACTATATCTGAGGGGGTATACATGGGGCACGAGTCGTGCCCAGCCCTGCCACCTCTGAACCACTTTTCAAGCAGCAGAAACCTAATCTACCTAGTATATAATTGAACCCTCTTTAAGTATAATTAATGTACAACACTTTAGCTATCCAATGGTATCTTACTTGGTCAAAATGGATTCGAGGAAGGGGTTTAAATATTGTTCGGAAAATGGTTGGCATGATTGATTTGCAACTTAACCAAAGTTATCAAAATTTGGTAAATTGGTATGGAACCTTTATAGAAGGTGTTCAATATTGTGTAATGAATAAGTCGTGCCCCTTGGGACGACTGTATCTGAGGGGGTATACATGGGGCACGAGTCGTGCCCTGGCGCACGAGTCGTGCCCTGCCCTGCCACATCTGAACCATTTTTCAAGCAGCAGAAACCTAATCTACCTAGTATATAATTGAACCCTCTTTGACTATAATTAAAGTACAACACTTTAGCTATCCAATGGTATCTTACTTGGTCAAAATGGATTTGAGGAAGGGGTTCAAATATTATTCAGAAAATGGTTGGCAGGCTTGATTTGCAACTTAACCAAAGTTATCAAAACTTGGTAAATTGATATGGAACCTTTATAGAAGGTGTTCAATATTGTGTAATGAATAAGTCGTGCCCCTTGGGACGACTGTATCTGAGGGGGTATACATGGTGCACGAGTCATGCCCAGCCCTGCCACCTCTGAACCATTTTTCAAGCAGCAGAAACCTAATCTACCTAGTATATAATCTTTAAGTATAATTAAAGTACAACACTTTAGCTATCCAATGGTATCTTACTTGGTCAAAATGGATTCGAGGAAGGGGTTTAAATATTGTTCGGAAAATGGTTGGCATGATTGATTTGCAACTTAACCAAAGTTATCAAAACTTGGTAAATTGATATGGAACCTTTATAGAAGGTGTTCAATATTGTGTAATGAATAAGTCGTGCCCCTTGGGACGACTGTATCTGAGGGGGTATACATGGGGCACGAGTCGTGCCCTGGCGCACAAGTCGTGCCCTGCCCTGCCACCTCTGAACCATTTTTCAAGCAGCAGAAACCTAATCCACCTAGTATATAATTGTACCCTCTTTGACTATAATTAAAGTAAAACACTTTAGCTATCCAATGGTATCTTACTTGGTCAAAATGGATTTGAGGAAGGGGTTCAAATATTGTTCGGAAAATGGTTGACCGGCTTGATTTGTAACTTAACCAAAGTTATCAAAACTTGGTAAATTGATATGGAACCTTTATAGAAGGTGTTCAATATTGTGTAATGAATAAGTCGTGCCCCTTGGGACGACTTTATTTGAGGGGGTATACATGGGACACGAGTCGTGCCCAGCCCTGCCACCTCTGAACCATTTTTCAAGCAGCAGAAACCTAATCTACCTAGTATATAATTGAACCCTCTTTATCTATAATTAAAGTACAACACTTTAGCTATCTAATGGTATCTTACTTGGTCAAAATGGATTTGAGGAATGCGTTTACATATTGTTCGGAAAATAGTTGGCAGGCTTGATTTGCAACTTAACCAAAGTTATCAAAACTTGGTAAATTGATATGGAACCTTTATAGAAGGTGTTCAATATTGTGTAATGAATAAGTCGTGCCCCTTGGGACGACTATATCTGAGGGGGTATACATGGGGCACGAGTCGTGCCCAGCCCTACCACCTCTGAACCATTTTTCAAGTAGCAGAAACCTAATCTACCTAGTATATAATTGAACCCTCTTTGACTATAATTAAAGTACAATACTTTAGCTATCCAATGGTATCTTACTTGGTCAAAAAGGATTTGAGGAAGGCTTTTACATATTTTTCGAAAAATGGTTGGCAGGCTTGATTTGCAACTTAACCAAAGTTATCAAAACTTGGTAAATTGATATGGAACCTTTATAGAAGGTGTTCAATATTGTGTAATGAATAAGTCCTGCCCCTTGGGACGACTATATCTGAGGGGGTATACATGGGGCATGAGTCGTGCACAGCCCTGCCACCTCTGAACCATTTTTCAAGCAGCAGAAACCTAATTTACCTAGTATATAATTGAACCCTCTTTGACTATAATTAAAGTACAACACTTTAGCTATCCAATGGTATCTTACTTGGTCAAAATGGATTTGAGGAAGGCGTTTACATATTGTTCGGAAAATGGTTGGCAGGTTTGATTTGCAACTTAACCAAAGTTATCAAAACTTGGTAAATTGATATGGAACCTTTATAGAAGGTGTACAATATTGTGTAATGAATAAGTCGTGCCCCTTGGGACGACTTTATCTGAGGGGGTATACATGGGACACGAGTCGTGCCCAGCCCTGCCACCTCTGAACCATTTTTCAAGCAGCAGAAACCTAATCTACCTAGTATATAATTGAACCCTCTTTGACTATAATTAAAGTAAAACACTTTAGCTATCCAATGGTATCATACTTGGTCAAAATTGATTTGAGTAAGGCGTTTACATATTGTTCGGAAAATGGTTGGCAGGCTTGATTTGCAACTTAACCAAAGTTATCAAAACTTGGTAAATTGATAAGGAACCATTATAGAAGGTATTCAATATTGTGTAATGAATAAGTCGTGCCCCTTGGGACGATTATATCTGAGGGGGTATACATGGGGCATGAGTCGTGCCCAGCCCTGCCACCTCTGAACCATTTTTCAAGCCGCAGAAATCTAATCTACCTAGTATATAATTGAACCCTCTTTGACTATAATTAAAGTACAACACTTTAGCTATCCAATGGTATCTTACTTGGTCAAAATGGGTTTGAGGAAGGGGTTTAAATATTGTTCGAAAAATGGTTGGCAGGCTTGATTTGCAACTTAACCAAAGTTATCAAAATTTGGTAAATTTATATGGAACCTTTATAGAAGGTGTTCAATATTGTGTAATGAATAAGTCGTGCCCCTTGGGACGACTTTATCTGAGGGGGTATACATGGGACACGAGTCGTGCCCAGCTCTGCCACCTCTGAACCATTTTTCAAGTAGTAGAAACCTAATCTACCTAGTATATAATTGAACCCACTTTGAGTATAATTAAAGTACAACACTTTAGCTATCCAATGGTTTCTTACTTGGTCAAAATGGATTCGAGGAAGGGGTTTAAATATTGTTCGGAAAATGGTTGGTATGATTGATTTGCAACTTAACCAAAGTTATCAAAACATGGTAAATTAATATGGAACCGTTATAGAAGGTGTTCAATATTGTGTAATGAATAAGTCGTGTCCCTTGGGATGACTGTATCTGAGGGGGTATACATGGGGCATGAGTCGTGCCCTGGCGCACGACTCGTGCCCTGGCGCACGAGTCGTGCCCCCGCCCGCCACCTACGAACCATTTTTCAAGCAGAAACCTAATCTACCTAGTATATAATTGAACCCTCTTTGACTATAATTAAAGTACAAAACTTTAGCTATCCAATGGTATCTTACTTGGTAAAAATGGATTTGAGGAAGGGGTTTAAATATTGTTTGGAAAATAGTTGGCAGGCTTGATTTGCAACTTAACCAAAGTTATCACAACTTTGTAAATTGATATGGAAACTTTATAGAAGGTGTTCAATATTGTGTAATGAATAAGTCGTGCCCCTTGGGACGACTATATCTGAGGGAGTATACATGGGGCACGAGTCGTGCCCAGCCCTACCACCTCTGAACCATTTTTCAAGCAACAGAAACCTAATCTACCAAGTTTATAATTGAACCCTCTTGGAGTATAATTAAAGTACAACACTTTAGCTATCCAATGGTATCTATATAATTGAACCCTCTTTGACTATATTTAAAGTACAACACTTTAGCTATCCAATGGTATCTTACTTGGTCAAAATGGATTTGAGGAAGGGGTTTAAATATTGTTTGGAAAATGGTTGGCAGGCTCTATTTGCAACTTAACCAAAGTTATCAAAACTTGGTAAATTGATATGGAAACTTTATAGAAGATGTTCAATATTGTGTAGTGAATAAGTCGTGCCCCTTGGGACGACTATATCTGAGGGAGTATACATGGGGCACGAGTCGTGCCCAGCCCTGCCACCTCTGAACCATTTTTCAAGCAACAGAAACCTAATCTACCAAGTATATAATTGAACCCTCTTGGAGTATAATTAAAGTACAACACTTTATCTATCCAGTGGTATCTATATAATTGAACCCTCTTTGACTATATTTAAAGTACAATACTTTAGCTATCCAATGGTATCTTACTTGGTCAAAAAGGATTTGAGGAAGGCTTTTACATATTTTTCGAAAAATGGTTGGCAGGCTTGATTTGCAACTTAACCAAAGTTATCAAAACTTGGTAAATTGATATGGAACCTTTATAGAAGGTGTTCAATATTGTGTAATGAATAAGTCCTGCCCCTTGGGACGACTATATCTGAGGGGGTATACATGGGGCATGAGTCGTGCACAGCCCTGCCACCTCTGAACCATTTTTCAAGCAGCAGAAACCTAATTTACCTAGTATATAATTGAACCCTCTTTGACTATAATTAAAGTACAACACTTTAGCTATCCAATGGTATCTTACTTGGTCAAAATGGATTTGAGGAAGGCGTTTACATATTGTTCGGAAAATGGTTGGCAGGTTTGATTTGCAACTTAACCAAAGTTATCAAAACTTGGTAAATTGATATGGAACCTTTATAGAAGGTGTTCAATATTGTGTAATGAATAAGTCGTGCCCCTTGGGACGACTTTATCTGAGGGGGTATACATGGGACACGAGTCGTGCCCAGCCCTGCCACCTCTGAACCATTTTTCAAGCAGCAGAAACCTAATCTACCTAGTATATAATTGAACCCTCTTTGACTATAATTAAAGTAAAACACTTTAGCTATCCAATGGTATCATACTTGGTCAAAATTGATTTGAGTAAGGCGTTTACATATTGTTCGGAAAATGGTTGGCAGGCTTGATTTGCAACTTAACCAAAGTTATCAAAACTTGGTAAATTGATAAGGAACCATTATAGAAGGTATTCAATATTGTGTAATGAATAAGTCGTGCCCCTTGGGACGATTATATCTGAGGGGGTATACATGGGGCATGAGTCGTGCCCAGCCCTGCCACCTCTGAACCATTTTTCAAGCCGCAGAAATCTAATCTACCTAGTATATAATTGAACCCTCTTTGACTATAATTAAAGTACAACACTTTAGCTATCCAATGGTATCTTACTTGGTCAAAATGGGTTTGAGGAAGGGGTTTAAATATTGTTCGAAAAATGGTTGGCAGTGCTTGATTTGCAACTTAACCAAAGTTATCAAAATTTGGTAAATTTATATGGAACCTTTATAGAAGGTGTTCAATATTGTGTAATGAATAAGTCGTGCCCCTTGGGACGACTTTATCTGAGGGGGTATACATGGGACACGAGTCGTGCCCAGCTCTGCCACCTCTGAACCATTTTTCAAGTAGTAGAAACCTAATCTACCTAGTATATAATTGAACCCACTTTGAGTATAATTAAAGTACAACACTTTAGCTATCCAATGGTTTCTTACTTGGTCAAAATGGATTCGAGGAAGGGGTTTAAATATTGTTCGGAAAATGGTTGGTATGATTGATTTGCAACTTAACCAAAGTTATCAAAACATGGTAAATTAATATGGAACCGTTATAGAAGGTGTTCAATATTGTGTAATGAATAAGTCGTGTCCCTTGGGATGACTGTATCTGAGGGGGTATACATGGGGCATGAGTCGTGCCCTGGCGCACGACTCGTGCCCTGGCGCACGAGTCGTGCCCTGCCCTGCCACCTCTGAACCATTTTTCAAGCAGCAGAAACCTAATCTACCTAGTATATAATTGAACCCTCTTTGACTATAATTAAAGTACAAAACTTTAGCTATCCAATGGTATCTTACTTGGTAAAAATGGATTTGAGGAAGGGGTTTAAATATTGTTTGGAAAATAGTTGGCAGGCTTGATTTGCAACTTAACCAAAGTTATCACAACTTTGTAAATTGATATGGAAACTTTATAGAAGGTGTTCAATATTGTGTAATGAATAAGTCGTGCCCCTTGGGACGACTATATCTGAGGGAGTATACATGGGGCACGAGTCGTGCCCAAATTTCTACCACCTCCGAACCATTTTTCAAGCCAAACGTAAAACCTAATCTACCAAGTTTATAATTGAACCCTCTTGGAGTATAATTAAAGTACAACACTTTAGCTATCCAATGGTATCTATATAATTGAACCCTCTTTGACTATATTTAAAGTACAACACTTTAGCTATCCAATGGTATCTTACTTGGTCAAAATGGATTTGAGGAAGGGGTTTAAATATTGTTTGGAAAATGGTTATGTGCTCTATTTGCAACTTAACCAAAGTTATCAAAACTTGGTAAATTGATATGGAAACTTTATAGAAGATGTTCAATATTGTGTAGTGAATAAGTCGTGCCCCTTGGGACGACTATATCTGAGGGAGTATACATGGGGCACGAGTCGTGCCCAGCCCTGCCACCTCTGAACCATTTTTCAAGCAACAGAAACCTAATCTACCAAGTATATAATTGAACCCTCTTGGAGTATAATTAAAGTACAACACTTTATCTATCCAGTGGTATCTATATAATTGAACCCTCTTTGACTATATTTAAAGTACAACACTTTAGCTATCCAATGGTATCTTACTTGGTCAAAATGGATTTGAGGAAGGGGTTTAAATATTGTTCGGAATATGGTTGGCAGGCTTGATTTGCAACATAACCAAAGTTATCAAAACTTGGTAAATTGATATGGAACCTTTATAGAAGGTGTTCAATATTGTGTAATGAATAAGTCGTTCCCCTTGGGACGACTGTATCTGAGGGGGTATACATGGGGCACGAGTCGTGCCCAACCCTTCCACCTCTGAACCATTTTTCAAGTAGCAGAAACCTAATATACCTAGTATATAATTGAACCCTCTTTGAGTATAATTAAAATATAACACTTTAGCTATCCAATGGTATCTTAATTGGTCAAAATGGATTCGAGAAAGGGGTTTAAATATTGTTCGGAAAATGGTTGGCATGATTGATTTGCAACTTAACCAAAGTTAACAAAACTTGGTAAATTGATATGGAACCTTTATAGAAGGTGTTCAATATTGTGTAATGAATAAGTCGTGCCCTTGGGACGACTGTATCTGAGGGGGTATAAATGGGGCACGAGTCGTGCCCTGGCGCACGAGTCGTGCCCTGCCCTGCCACCTCTGAACTATCTTTCAAGCAGCAGAAACCTAATCTACCTAGTATATAATTGAACCCTCTTTGACTATAATTAAAGTACAACACTTTAGCTATCCAATGGTATCTTACTTGGTCAAAATGTATTTGAGGAAGGGGTTTAAATATTGTTCGGAAAATGGTTGGCAGGCTTGATTTGCAACTTAACCAAAGTTATCAAAACTTGGTAAACTACGTCTATAGGCCCCCTGTATTCCACCTGTATTGCACCTCCGGGACGGAAAATCCTGGCAGAGGTCCTATAGGGAACGTGTGTAAGTGCTCCAATTTGAGTTGTTAGTATTTTCGTTAGAAAACTAACAAAAGCCTTCACATCCTTAACCTAAACCCTAACTTTTCTAACAAAACCTAACTTTTCTAACAAAGCAAGGGTAAGTTGGGGATTGCTATTTGGAGTTAAACAAAGTAAAGAATCTTACAAAGGGTAAAAATCCGAAATGGGTAAGCTGTAAATAACAGCTGGTTGAGTATTTGAAAAATATATTCCTTTTGTCCAAAGCCTGCAGCAACATTAAATGAACAGTGCACGTTGACAGACAGATCCGCGCGAATGGAATTGAAATTTCTAGAGGCCTATAAATAGAGCCCCTCAGCCTCATTTTGAACAACAAGATCTCACTCACAGAAGCTATTCTCTGGCGAAAAACAGAGAGAAAACAGTGGGAATCCTTAGATTGCCACCATTTTCTCTTGAGTCTTTCCCAATCTCACTCCAAACACTCTCAAATCACTCTTAAACACACAAATCTCAAGCTTAAAAAAACACTACTAAAGAGGAAGATTAGGGAGAAAACATAGAAGACTTAAGTGTTATCTACTTGTTTTCTCTTTGATCAACTCCAATCAACACACACTAAACACTCTCTAAATACTCAAGTCCTAAACACAAATCCAAGCACTAAATCTTGATATTCCTCAAGTCAAACCCCAATCCAAGGAAGATAGGATACCACCATTGGTAAACCCTCCTTCTCCTTACATTAAACCTCCCTCATCCATGTATGCATCTCATACTTTAAAGATGTAACTTGTGCTTCTACTTGTTGTTCAAGAGGATCTCCATGGAAGTCCATCTCCATGGATGATCTTCTATAAGGATCAACATTCCTTCTAAATTGTTGTCTTTTTTCTTACATAAAATAATTGTTACCTGACCTAAAATGAAGTCACCTTGGAATAAATTTCCATGGATGACCATTTTAAAGGGTCCAAATTGTTTCTTACTTCCTTGAAAGTGTTTTCCTAACCTGAGATCTTCACCTTGGAACAATTTCCATGGATGAAGATCTTTAAGGTTCCCAAGTCACAAAAAGGGTGAAGTTGATACATTGAGTTCAAAGATCTCAAGGATGGTCATCCTAATGACCACCTTAGAAATCCACTATAGAGTTGATACATCCTTGACTTAAAATCATTTTCATACGTTAATCTTTATTTCATGTTAAATCTCCCCATCCCAAGCAAATGAAGTGCTTCAAGTCCTAATGTACCCTAAGGATGACTTGATATAGTAGATCACCACTAAACATGTTTAGTGATCACTAATAAAAGCCTAAGGAAATGGGGAAAAGCATGGATGCAAAACACCCTTAAAATCACATTTTCCTTCAAGAATATATTGCTGTCCAGTAGCATTTATTCTGTGACCTCAGTCCATTTTCCTATTTTTTGGACACAGTAAAACTTGGTATTTGGTGTTGACTACAAAATACTTTTTGTAGCCAACATCCATAGCATTCCATACATATTTTTACTTTATTTTTTAGGTGAGTCTAACTGCCTTTTTCAAATTATTTTCTAAAGGTCAGTTTAGCAGTCTCTGGAAATCCAGATTTCATATCTGTAATTTCCAGAGGGTTTTGGTCCATCAAATCATCTCCAATTATAAAAATATTTTGCATTAACCTTATTTAAGATGTTTTGAACAACTTTAATTCTCTGACTTTCCCCAGATTATGAGTTTTTAAAATCAAGTGTCCACTGTCTTTTTCACTCTGGCAGAATTGACTTTCAACTTCAAAGAGTCTTTTGAGTACCAAAACTGAACCCTAAAATCATACCAAAAATCATGGGGTTTTTTTTTATGTCTTACAAAGAGTTCCCAATTTTTAGTTTTCTCAGTTTGCATTTATTTTAACCAAAGAAACACACACACACACAAAAATGGTTTTAAGCTAGGAAGACTCGTTTTACGAGGCATTCCGGGTGAACCCTAACGTTCTTCCCGGAGTGTAACGTGACCTCCGAACCTAAATCTCTCATTTTGGGCATTTTTAAAAGTTTTGGCCCTTAACTAAAATGGTGTGGCGACTCCGTTGATTTTCAAAGAAGTCCGCTAACGATGTGCAGGAATTTGAAACCACCAATTTGGCCTCGGGGTTCAAATCGGATCGGGTATATCACAGTGGCGACTCTGCTGGGGATATAGAAAATGCTTTATCTTTCTTTTTTTTAAAATTTTTTTTTTAAAAAAAAAAAGAAAAGAAAGGAAAGCTTTTTGTGTGTCAAACTTCCGTCCCGGCATTTGAAACCATTTGTACTGTGTGTGCGTGTTGGTTTTGCATATTTCGCGTTCTTATCTTTTGGCCGCCTCGGGAAAGTTAAAATTTTGACGGTCGGATCGGTTTCCTTAAATGTTTGAATTTTGTGCTTATATGCCTATGTGTTCATTTGCTTTCAAAAAAAAAAAAAAATCGAATAAAAAAAAGTCATTTTCAAAATTTTTTGCATGCATCAATGTAAGTACCCCAATCTGGATCACCCTCTTCCGAGCACATGGGAAACACCGCAAACTCACAAACGCAGTCTCGAAGACCTCTGACACTCAAAACCCTCAAAAACCCCAAGCCAAACCAAGGGAGGAACTTTTCTGGGATAAAAAGGGACAAAAGGACCTTTTGAGAATTTTCAGGAAATCAGGAAAACATTTAAGGTCCGTACGGACCTCTTTGTTTCGATGATTACTAAATCCCCTTAAAGTCCAACTTATTCCCTCAAATCCCGGAGAACATTATTACCCCCCTGCATGGTTGGTCCGTACGGACCTCTTTGCATGCTAAGACGGTCCGTACGGACCTTATTGCATCTAAAAGCCATCATGGCTGAATCTTCTCCATCATCACAGATTCCCTCAAATCGAGGAAAACTAAATTCCTGGATTACCTAGAAGGTCCGTACGGACCTTCTTGCAATTTTCTGGCACTATAAATAGAGGGCTCCCCCTCCCTCATTTTCAAACAATTCCCTCTTCTCTCCTCTCCCCTCAGCCTTCAGGCTCCCTTCTAAGACCCTTCGGGGCAATCCCGGCCCCTTTCGGATCCTTTCGAGGCCTTCCGAGCTCCCTTGTGGTGCTCCGAACCCTCCCCGAGCGCTCCCGCGACGCTCCCGCGCTGCCCTGAGGCACTCTCGAGGTACTCTGAGGCCCCTCGTGGTACTCCGAGGCCTTGCCTGGTCTTTCCCAAGGTGTCCCGGCTCTTTCCGAGTCAAACCGGTAGCTTGAACGCACGCCGAAACTCTGCCCGAGTGACTCCTGACATCCCAACGCACACCGAAACTCTGCGCGAGTGATCCCTGCGATCCCAACGCACGCCGAACCTCTGCCCGAACGTAGCCAACAATCTCAACTCACGCCGAAACTCTGTCCGCAGACAACCGGCTCCTCCCAAAGCAATCCCGGTCCGTACCGGAACACTATTCCATCCTCAAACACCATTCCCCGGTGGAAGACAGACACGAACCAACATTGGTAATGCTTCCTTCCATTACTATTTCAATACATTTCAATACGTAGTGTACAATGTAGACATCCGATATCGCATGCATTTTTAAAAGCACACACACACACACACAACAGTTAAAGAATATTAGGGGTATCCGAAAGACTCGTTTTTACGAGGCGACTCGGGTGAGCTCTAAGATTCTAATATTCTCTTCCCGAGGAGTCATCTGACCTCCGAACTCAAAAATCTCATCATACAACAAAAAACAGTTTATTTTTAAACTGATGCCCTTTTTCAATGTTTTGGGCTTTATAAAAACTGCGTGGCGACTCTACAAGCAAAAACACAGCGAGACAACTCCAGCCAAACGAAAACGCCGCAAGGCCATGCGAAATACCAGATGCCGGGGCGCGATAGCGCTGCCTCTCGGATCGGGGCTATTTCAGTTTGGTGACTCTGCTGGGGAATAATGTTTTAAAAACTTTTAAACAAAACAAAAGATTTTTAAAACGATGATGAGGGTCAAACTTTCATTTTTACCCCTTTCTTTAACTGTTTTGTGTGTACATGTGCTTTACTTTTTTATTTTTACAAAAAAAAAAAATATACAAAAAAAAAAAATGCATCAATATACATCTGTGCATACATTTAAAATTCTTCGAAAAACTTCTGTTTTACTCAGAAAAAGAATTTTAGAGACCGCACACTACTCGCACTGCTACCTCGGTTACACCGCACAATACTCACACTGCTGCCTTAGTTACACCGCACGCTACGCGCACTGTTGCCTCGGATACACTGCACACTACAACCCTCAACCCGGGGTGGTCTCAGTTGCAGTTCGTTTGGTCTTCCTAGGCCTCTTGGACGCGCACAGGATCATTCCAAACATCCCATCCTAGCCAAGCGTCAACCCTGCACGTTTGAGTCTTGAGTCACACTCTGTCCAGACTCGGTTGGTTTTTACCCAGTCCGTGTCATACAAGCCTGGATACATATCCCATGCCTGCCATTTTCTGAGTCGAATCTCGGAACTCCAGATCCTTTGCACAAGCAAATCGATGAAAGGTCATGCTAAAATCTTGACCTGATCTTGATTTCCGAAGCTACACCCAGACGATGTTCCATCCCGGATATACATCCATGCTCACATGACACCATGTCATCAAGCCTTTAATACGTCAGCCATGACAATATGACCCAGCCAACGCCTAACGTCATAGATCCCTTGCGCAAGCAAGGTAAAGAGAGGTCATGCCGAACTCTTGACCTGATCTGACTCAATGGCCGGCTCGGTTCACTATTCACATGGCTAACGCATTAAAACGAACATGACAGGCTCGGTCCTTAGGTTCGATTTTTTTTTAGGCCGGTGGAAACCGCTTGCCCTATAGGACCCTCGCCCGGGGCTGTCCACCCTGGGATGTCGAAATACAGGTGCAAAACGAGGGGCTTATAGCTGCACAAATGGTCTCCACTGACCCAGGATCTAGCATAGTTGCGAAAAAGAAGAGCAATCTTTTCCAACCTACCTAGGACTCTGAGAAAACACGTTTTAAGTAAATTAAAACAACAAAAATAAAAAAAACAATACATAAAAGAAGCGGAAACCGCATGCCACATGAGCTTTCCCCCTTTTATCCCGAGAAGCCATTCATGTGTCTAAACCTTGCCCGTCACCCCCTCCAGCGAACCGAGAGTGGTTGAGAATACCCGGGAGCCGCCTTTTCAGTATCGAGGTCACAAGGTCCGACAGCCCTTCCAGTTCAACGGTCCGCACCATCCGCTACTCCCCCATGACAGGATCGACAGATAATAGTGAGGGAAACGGAACCCCACCACTAAGGAACCTTCAGACAATGGAGGAGGTGCTGCGAGCCTTCGAAACTATCAAGAAACGCCAAGAAGAGCAGCAAGCCTGGATCGTAGACACCCTGCATCTTCGAGGAACCGTTGCAGTGCCCCAAACTGACGGAACCTTTGTTCTCATAGAAGACGAAGACATACCGGCTCCCCCGATTTCTCAAAGCTATCAGCAGGTCCCGCCTCCGCCAAGCTACGAGATCCCAGCAACGCAAAGCAGCTCTCGCTCAAAGCTCCACTCAGGCGTCAGTCAAGCAGCTCCGACGTGTCCGCCTAAGCACAGTCAGTTTCCCGGCTCTGCACATCAAGGTCAGTACCAACAGCACACATATGTGCCGGCTCCACCAGATCCCAATGCATCTCGATATCCCCCAGGATTCAATCCTCTTCCTCTATACGAGCCTCGCAGCCATAATCAGAAGTCCCCATGACTACCTGGGACAGGCATCCCGAGCGGATATCCCGACATCTCAAGCTTGCCACCTGCTAGCCTGCCACTTGGGGCTAATGAAGCATTTCCCCAATTCCCAAACACAACCCTTAGCGGACCTGGCAATCACGCCCCTAACTTCAGCACTCCAGGGTATGGGTTGGTATACACTCAACTACCTCCCCAAGACTCCCGAATGGAGATCCCATCAGCCAATCCACCTCCATCTTCGGTTTTTATCCCCGAAAACGGTAACCCACCTCAACCTGCCGATCCCCACATGGCTTGGCTGATCGAGCAAATGAAGGACATGCAAGGCAAGTTAGCCAGTTCCCGAAAGGACTCTTTCCTGCCTACTGATCCAAGCAAAGTAGTCCCGCTCCCTCCAAAATTCAGGATGCCAGAAATGGAGAAGTTTGACGGGACGGAATGCCCAAAAACTCACATCGATACCTATGTCTTGGGTATGAGAGCTAAAGGAGCAACCCCTCAACAGATGGCGGAGCACTTCCAGCATTCTCTCAAATCCACAGCGCTAAGGTGGTTCCTCAACGTAAAGGCACAAAACCGCTCCACGTGGGACCAAATCAGCGAGATCTTCCTAGAGAAGTACCGCGCCAACCTTGAGTGGGAGACAAATCGCCACGATCTGCAAGCCACCGAGCAAAAGGATGATGAACCCGTTGGCAAATTCTACAAAAGATGGAATTGGAAGCTTAGCGAGATAATGGATCCACTTTCCAAAGAAGAGCAGATGGACATCTTCCATTCTTGCCTCAAGCCATCCCTGAGGACCTTGATTAGCCATCACTTCTATCCGGATCTCCGTGCCATGGTCAACGCTGGAACTAAGTTTGAGAAGACTCTGAGCCTTCAGAAGACAACAAAGAACCCCTGCTTCATCCTACCGCTATCGGACAAACCTGGCAACTTCAACTCCTGCCCCGAACAAAGGAAAAGAAGCAGCCGGAACGGTACACTACATCCAGAATGGAGCTCAAGTAAACCGTGATCAAGCAGCCCCATGGAATAACAATCCCCCTCGCTTCCCACAGTTCCAGCATTTTGACAACCTGGAAATGCCCCTGGGCCAAATATTTGAAGCTTTGGTAAAACGAAATCTTCTCAAGCCTCTCGAGAATTTCCAACCAAAGACTCCCAAGCCCAACATGGATATGAGCAAGCACAGCGCCTTCCACAATTACCCCGGCCACACCACCGACAATTGCTTCGTGCTCAAGTAGGTGGTCCAAGGGCTAATCGAGGAGGGAAAATTGGAACGCCCTCGTGGCCCCAATACCATCGGAAATCCATTCCCCCGGAACGACAGGGTAAACACGATAGCCTTTGACGAAACTCCGAGCAAGAGCAGACCCCCTGCAATTTCTGAAACCGTTAGTATGCTGTCTCGCTATGACTGGGAACGTGAAACCAGAGTCAAAAGGTCTCGTGACCGGGAATCCAGACAAGAATGCCCAAGGGCAACTGTCTCCCTACGATCTTTGCCCCAGCCAAGGCACACCAATGGATGGATCGAACGCTCCCCAGAGGAGACTGAGTCAAATGGCAGCACGGGAAGCGGTCTAGCCTTCACAGATGATGACTTGCCGATATGTGAGAATCGACACAACGAAGCCCTCCTCATACTCATAAAGATAGAGATGTTCTTCCTCACGAACGTCTAAATTGATAACGGCTCCGCAGTCAACATCATTGCCTTGAGCACACTGAAACGACTCCGTATCGACCGCTCCCTGATAAGGCCTTCACCCCGGGTAATCCGAGCCTACGACTCTACTGCACGACCAATCGTAGGAGTCATTAATCTAAGGATCCAATTCGATGTACAATTGGAGTCGGTAGAGTTCCAAGTCATGGAAATCAAACCAACCTTCTCTGCCTTGTTGGGACGACCTTGGATACATCAGATGAAAGCAGTATCATCTACTCTTCACCAATGCGTGAAATTTATCAATGCCAATGGAGTGATCGAGGTGATCCGTGGAAGCAGTACAATGGCAAGCGCCTGGCCAGCAAGCTATGACCCAGAAGAAGGTCCCGACATGACCGATTACTCTTCTCCAGACGAGTCTCCAATCCTGTCTTGCTACGAAGTGGACCCTTACATCCACGCTCTAAGCCGCGACGAGCTAGAAATCGAAGAGCTCATGGGTCAAGACGACAACTCTGACATATGCGACTGCGAAGAATGCTTAAGAGAGGATCAACAGATGGACGCCCAGATGGAGATTGACCAAGGAGTAGACCCTTACTTCGCCGAAAACCCTCTTGCAAACTGGCTCATCACCGATCCACCTAATTACAGACAACCCTTCCGGCCGACACTCTCGGATCTTACAGGGACAGCCATCACAGCATAGTCCAATTAAACATCCCGGTGTCAGACCTAGATGAACAGTGGCGCAACCTCCTCCAAGGCCTAATCAGAGAAGGAGAGATAGCATGCCCCCTCGAATCAGACATTGTAAATGTCGTCCAAGCAAAGATCCTAGATAAAGAGGCGGATTCTATGAAAATGATCAACATCAGCAAGAATCAACTCCGAATCAACGAATGCTTCGCCCTCTTAGAAGTAGCCCTCGGCGACTTCTATCATCAAAGACCCCCAAGGATCGGTAACAACACTAATGGAGGGACGTCATCAGGGGAGCAACCAAAAACCTCCGCAATCTGGTTTGAAGTCGAACCACATGCAAGCTATTTTCCGGGACTCGTGCCAAGGGAAGATTGGCCACCAGAGCCATCCCACTCCCTCTAGAGCTACAGCCGACCAAGAGTAATGAAGCCTGGTCCAATCCCTCGTCGCCTATAGTCTAGCTTCGAGTCTTTTTGTCTGTGAATTCACATCTTTTGAGTCTTCTAATGGCTTTACGCCCAATGATTGTGAGTCCTTGATAAACAATGTACAGTCTTCACGCTTTCAATAAAAGGTCCGACCTTTCTAAAATCCTTTCATTGCATCTTTAACAAATGATGAGTTAACTAATCAAAACAGTTAATAACAATTCATCTGAACAAAGAAACAAACATGTTAATTGAATAAATGCATCAAGCAAACATTTAAGCATGTTGTCAAACGAGAGAAAAACCGGGCCCAAGCTGCCGAGGAGGTTTTAATCACAACGATTTGCGAAATTTGCTGAAAAGCTAAAGAGACGCAAGTCCGGCGATTTCCAAGACAAACTGCATCTTCCAATACCTCAAGAACGGGGAAACCGCCTTCATGAACGAGGAAGGCCAACACAGGGAAGGGGTCAAAACCAAGAGCATCATGGCCCTAAAATGCCTCGCCTCTCACTTTGTCATCCTTGGAGACATGCTGTACAAGAAACGCTACCAAGGACCACTCCTACGCTGTATCAGCCAGGAAGAAGCAAGCAAGTTCATGAACGAAGTCCACAATGGGACTTGCGGTCCCCACATGAACTCTAGAGCCCTGATGCAAATCATTCTCAGGATGGGCTACTACTGGATCTCCATGGAGGCAGACTGCATCCACTTCGTCTGAAGCTGCGACAAGTGTCAACGGTTCTCTAACCTCAATCATCTACCTCCCCACGATCTCTACTGCATGACTACACCCTGGCCCTTCACCACATGGGGAATTGACGTCATCGGGAAAATCGCTCCGCCAGGCAGCAACAGTCACGAGTTCATCCTAGTAGCCATCGACTACTTCACCAAATGGGTTGAAGCCAAGTCCTACAAGATACTCACCTCCAAGAAGGTTGCGTATTTCCTCAAGGAAAACATCATCTGCCGATACGGCATCCTGAACGAGGTCATATCAGACAACGGCTCACACTTTGAAGGGGAATGCGACAGACTGCTGGCAGAATTCAAGATCACATGCCACAAGTCTTCTCCCTACCGGCCACAAACAAATGGTGCCGTAGAAGCAGCAAACAAGACCCTCGAACGGATCATCCGAAAAATGACTACCCGAGGACGAGATTGGCCCGAGAAGCTGCACCTTGCACTTTGGGGCTACCGAACATCAGTCAGAACAGCCACGGGAGAAACCCCATTCACCCTGACATACGGGATGGAAGCAGTCCTTCCCATCGAATTGGAAATTCCCTCACTCCGAGTGCTGCTGGAAAATGACGTCAACGAAGTCGAATGGCTCCGAAGCCGACATGACGAATTGGCTCTACTAGACGAGCGACGACTAAAGGCCAAGGAACATGTCCGAGCCTATCAAAGCAGGATGGCTAGAGCTTTCGACAAGAAAGTCAAGTCCCGAGACATCAGGGAAGGCGATCTGGTACTCAAAGAAAAGCCTCCCACTCGAACCAACCCACTGGGAAAATGGGAACCAACATGGATCGGCCCTTTCGTGGTTCAAAAGATCTTCTCCTGAGGTGCCATGAAGCCGATGCACCTAGACGGCAATCCCTTCATGAATCCGGTCAACGGAAGCAAACTTCGCAGATACTTCGCCTAAAGAAGAACAACTGTGCATCTCTTGGCACTCCATGTAGTGTCGAACTACGCAGACATGAGCCCTCTAGTCCGGGGGAACGTAGGCAACCTTAATTGGTCCGGTCTAAAAATACACAAAAAAGTCAAAAGTTTGAATGTCAATCAAGACCTCCATCAAGCTACACACTTTCCAAAAGCATGCCCCCACCATCACCTTGACCAAGTCAAACAACGGCGGCAACATCAAAGGACATCCGAGGGTCACTCAGAATCAAAACGACTGACCCATGTCTGCTTCCAAGCCAGGGGCTTGTCTTCGCCCTCACGCGCTTCAAAAAAAAAAAAAAAAGAGAGATCGAGCAAGGGCTCACAAAAAAAAATAAAAGAAGCTCAAGCAGAAGCTACAAAAAAAAGATGTCAAGAGCCCGACGCCAACAAAAGGCAAGGAAGCCACGGAAGAGACCGTCAAAACGACTTGTCAGGGGATCGTTCAACCTCTCAAACACAAAGCCCAAGCAAAGGGGATTGCCATCAGCGCCCAGGCTGCTTCAGTCCGCAAATACGACAGAAAAGTCCAAAGCTGAACGCCGCCAAGGTGCACAAAAGAAAAGCGAACAAGAGATCTTGCATCTCGACAAAGCTTTAAAATTAAATCACAAATCACTAACGGTTACAACATTTCTTGATGAGTTCAAGCACGGTCTACTCTCAAGTTCATAACATGCTAAAAGACAGCTTAATACATTTAACAAATAATGTGTTTGCAATGCAATGAATGGATACCTAGGAGGTCATTCCGTGCCATCTGCGCTTGTCCCCTCGCCATTCTTCCCTTTCTTCCCTCGTCCCCGGCGAGTCTTCTTTCGCTCCACGCGAGCCAACTCTGTGTCTCCCAGTCCGAGATTGGGGGTCCTCCCCGTAGAGTCAAACAATCCAGTAGCTCTCAGGGCTTCATTCGCCCGTGCTTCGGCTCGAATCTCCTCCCTGCGAGTCTGCAAAAGAGGACCTCTCCCCATCAGTCGGTCAACTCTAGTCTCGTAGTCAAACAAAGTGTCTCCCGTCACATCCTAAGGGTCAGACCAGGCTTCGGCACTCCTAAGGCAATAGCTGCTACGGCACCCGGGTCCCAGAATCGCTCCACGCCAGCTCCCCAAAGCCACTTGGGACTGCCCAACACGCTGCTCATACCAGGCCAAGTACTGAGTCGTCAATACGACACTCTCTCGAAGTCTAAGGAGCACCACAGGAGGGAAATCGGAATACTTCCACACCCTCAGAAAATACAAGAAAGCATCTGGAGCCGCCATACAAAGAGGAGCTATCTCCGCAGTAGCAAGGTCATCCCAGCCCAACAAAGGCTCCTGCTTCATCCCAAACTGCTGGGAAACAAGCGATGGAATATAGAAGGAGGACCAAGACAAACCTGGAACTCTGACAACATAGGACCCTTCCTGAAAGGCCCTCCTAGTCTCAATCCCCCAGTGCGGAACCCACCAACGGATCTGATGCGTACCAAGCCATGCCATCCATCTCTCCCAGGCGGACTGATCCATATCTACCACAAGAGGTCGCTGAGCAAATGACCATGGGCTAAACGACGTCGGAGCCTCGGGCATGGCCTGAAGTCTCTCTCGCAGCCACAAGGTGAGCAAAGTAGGGCTTCCCCCTCTCATGAAATGATCCCCAGTCGCCAGACGATCAATACCATGAAGAGTCTCCCCCAGCACCAACGGGACAATGTCCTCTCCAGCTCTGCAGTGCCCAACCACATCTAGCAAAGCGCCATCGCAAACCCCAAGAGAGCTGACCATGAAAAGCTTTGCTATCACGCACAAGGCAAACGCATCCCACGAGACATCACTCTCATCATCAATCATGATCCGCTCCGGCAGCTCAGAAATGTCAATATGACCCGAATCAAGGATCATGCCCTGCACTTATTCCAACGAAGTCCGAAGAAAGCCTTCGAGCTTCACGCCCACGGCAACACAACCAATCAAAGGAGCGAGATGGCCTCCACCTCCGGTCCTCCAATCAAAGCCCGAAAATCCTCAAAGGTGGGCACTACCTCATTGTAGGAGAAGCAATACATATGCCTCCTAACATCCCAGAACTTCGCGGCAGCCCGCAACAAATCCCAATCAGGAACCAACTCCTTAAAAGACCAAACCGAGCAAAGTCGAAACCTTACCTCGAAAGCCCATCTCTGATGCCTCATACGGCATCGCATCCACGTTTTCAGCTGCTCAAGGAAGTGTGCTTGCCTCTCCTGCGAAAGCCTTGGCAAAATTCTTGGGACATACGAAGAATCCATGGCAAAAATGGAGGTTCCTAGAGAAAATGGGGAAGAAAGCTCGAAAATGGCTGCAAATGGGGAATGGGGAAAGTCCAGACATTCGGAGAACATTTATTTCCTCCCCAACAGCAAAGCTGGTCCGTACGGACCTCTTTGCAGCCTAGGTTTGTCTGTACGGACCTTATTGCATCCTGGCCCCACTTTCCTAGCAAACTGGCCAACAACCACTGTTCCCTGCAGGACCTTGCTCCAAACTGCCCAAACCCTGGCCAAAGCCATTTCCGGCAAACATACACTACCCACAAACGCACTTTCAGCTCTCGTGGCAAAAAAAAATAAAAAATAAAAAATAAAATAAAATAAAAAAATACTAGCAACCATTCCTAGGACAATTTCCGGGAATCACAAAAACGACATTACATCTTAAAATAAAATACTTTTGCCATGCAAATACAAGTGTTTTATTACAGGTACATATAATGTCTGTTGCTAAAAAAAAAGAGAGAATATATGGAAAGAGGGAAAGTAAATGAATCTTAATCCGACTCTTCAGCATCATCATCCTCACCAAGGTCCTCAAGAGAGAAGTCGGGCATCCCGGTAAAGTCACCAGCAACCTCCTCGTCGTCAGAGTACCGAACCCCCTCCTGAGGTTGGTGCTCAAAGTAATCAGAAGGATCAAATCCGACGAAAGGATCGAAGAAAGAAGGCTCTGACGAACCCTCACCCTGTGCATCCGGCAGAGGAAAGAACTGGTAAAGGGTCTGCGACCTCGGAGCTCCCGAAGACGTCCCGGCATCCATGCTATGCCGCCCCCGTGAAGGTCCCTCCTGCTGCGGCTCCGGCTTGGCTCTCGGTGGAGGAACATCTACAGAATGCCTCAAAGGCATCGGCGTGTACGCCGGCACACGTCGCGAAGACCGGCAAGACATCTTCGACGCCATCTTCTTCGCGAAGGACCGCATCGCCACGTAACGACGGGTCAGCATGTCATAGGCTCTCCCCGGGACCTACACGAGCAAACAGCCAAAGAAACGCTCAGCAATACGGTCATACTCAACAGAAAGAAAAGAGAAAAATACAGAAAAGATGCCAAGATGGAAAAGAGTAAGCACACTCACCGACGCATCAGGATCCACTCGGTAGGCAGCAGGAGCCTGCTCCGGGATGGGTACAGACACCCTCCTCCTCGATGAGTCCCCACGGACATATGTGAAATCCGGCCCAGGCACCGGAACCTCTGGGGACCCTGCGGACCAACCTCCCTCTCCCTCGCCAATACCTGTGGCATCCTCAACTTCCTCCTCACGAAGGTCCCATACTCCTCTCCAAATAAAACAAACTCATCGGCACTCAAGCCACCAAGATACCTCTCAAACTCCAGCTCATCCATATCACGGACATCCATCATCCCAAAGGGCGGGTCCCTCGGAGCCAAGGGAAGCATACCCGGGCCATGCTGCCAAAAGACCCTCTCTCCCAAGTACATGACGTCGCAGGTCAGGCCCCGCAGCATCTTCCGCTGCACCGTCACCAGAGGGGCACCCTCAAAATCATCAACCTCATATCGAGCCCAAGGGTACAGAGCAAACTCTGTTGGGCTGTCTCTCCCCAGATGTGCCTGCACCTCCCCGTAGGTAATGGTTAGCTTCCCCCTGCTAGTCCTCCTCATCCTCGCCGGGCGGGCCCAGCCTAACATAGCAGGATAGGCCGCTATGGCCCCAGGATCTCTATCCCACGGGAAGCACTGGAAGATCTCGTAGAACCACACCTGCGACAAAAACAGAAAAAGCTCAGTGCAAAAGAAAGCGTAGAAATGACAAGTTGCTAAATCAAAAATAGCAATAAACTCATACCTCCAAAGCAAAATCAAAACAAGCCAAAGAACTGGCCACACCCCGGCTAAACCGGTCCAAAGAGAAGAAAAGCTCTGCCAGGCCCGCCTCGCCCCAAGCTATGTCACAAACTCTCTCCAAATCAATCAGACACTCCAGCAGAGCAAAGGGAGCCGTGGTCGAGTGGTTCGAGAACAAAGTCTCGGAAAGGGTAAACCACATAAAAGAGCGTGCCAGCTGATCCGCCGTCACCTGGCCGGTACCCCAATAATAGGCCCCAATATTGGCCGTAATCCGCATCTCCACATCACTGTACAGCATGCCCAGGCCCCTGCAAGGAAGAGGCGCAAAGCCCAGCAGCTCCGTCAGCACGGCCTCAGATATCCTATCCCTCCACCGCACTGGCCCCCCTTTAAAGGAAAGCCCGGTGATAGCAGCAAAATCGGTGGGCGTCACTGTCACCTTGCCCCAACTCATATGGAAGGTGTGGGTGGTATCCCACCAATACTTAGACAAGCCTAGGAAGATGCTCTTGTTCTTCCTCGTATCGGAGATCTCGGCCAAGTTCTCTACGAACACGCCCAAGCCGGAAGCATACACCAGTCTCCTAGGGCTCGGCCTGCCCCCCATAGAAAGGTCCGGCAGCTGATGCCACAGCTCTACCACAGCCTCGAGCGATCCCCGAGTCTTCATCTTTTTGGCTTTCCCAGCCAAAAGTCCCGCATCCTGCAGGTAAACACAGCAAAGGTACATCAGTCACAGTACTTAATGCTCAAGCATAAAAAACTAGTCCGTCACAAAACACGGCACACATTGCACATAATTTTCACATGTAGCCCGTCACAAAACACGGCACATATTGCACATACTTTCCCCACAAAGTCCGTCACCAAAAACACGACACACACTGCATGACATATTTTCAAAAGAAAAGTCCGTCCCTACACGGCACATACTTTCAGATAAAACCCGTCACAAAACACGGCACATATCACAGTTTTCACAAAATTTGTCCCTACATGGTAATTTTTCTCACAATGTACATACATAAATAGCATAAGGTACAAAACACCAAAGCATGCATTTCATTAGAGAGGCTCTTTATTTTTTCAAATAAAAGCCAATCTACACATTTTTCACAAAAATCACATACCCACAATTTTTACATGCTCAATTTCAACAATTCATCACGAATTTCACAAAAGGCATGGCAAATAACAATATGCGAAAACTAAAGCCTAGTTCTTGTTAGTGTGTGTGCCCTAGGCTTATAGTTTCTATAAACCTTGTTGTATCGTCTTTATCATTAATAAAAGAGAAATTTTATTTTGATTAATATATGTTTTGCATGTTTATTATATTAATCTGTGTCCCTAGTTATTTAGTGTAAGTTGGTAATGGATGATCATAGAGATGATCATATGCATAGAGATGCACATTACAAACTTGTAAATAACTAGTATAAATGCTAATGGATAATCATATGATGATTATTTGCATAGAGATGCACATTAGATTTATGGGTACTTGTTAGAGAACAAGTGACTGGACTTGACCCGTATGAGATTTATGTCATGGTCAAATGTCATAATTAAATCTCATATGGTCACTTCATTTAGTCTCTAGACCTGAGATTATCATGACCTTACATATGATGAAAGTTATGTTTGATTTTAGTCAAACGGTATCTTAACACGATATCTATAAAGACTATCTTTGGCATGATCGGATTCATGATGGGAAGGATGATAAGTCAAGATGGAATTTGTCCCTCAGAAGAGAGATGTTTTGCTTGGGCCCATCGATGAGTGATAATGATGAAAGCGTGTGGCCACACCCCAATGCGATTGGATTATCATTATACTCAAGATCGAGAAAGTATTGAACAAATACAAGTTGACGTGGACCATGACTTGTGTTCAATATAACATCGTGAGACAAAGGGAGAAATGGAAGTGTACCATTGGAAACGTGAACTCTTACGTTGTGTTATTTGGGTAGACATAATGGCTTGCTAGAGTCCGCTTATGTCTTATGAGGGTCGATATGATCGGACTCATTGCCAACATAATACAATCCTATTGGGTCACACAAAAATAGAATGAATTGGTTGAACAAAAGGAAGAATGATTGAGAGTTTCTGTAAACTGGCTAAGTATGTCACGCGACATAACTAGCCACTGGCTAAATATGTCACGCGACATAACTAGCCACCAGACGCGGATTGATAGCTTGGTCTCCTAATTCGATTAGGAAACATATTAATGCTAAAGTAGTATAAATATGAGAGGTCTGTCAACCCTAATGGCCTAGAGTTCAAATCTAAAGATCCAAAAGATCCAAAGGAGTTGAAACAAATCAAAGGCCTAGAGTTCAAATCTAAAGATCCAAAGGAGTTGAAGATTCGAAGATTTGAAGATCAAAAGTTTGTGATTACGAATCACATAATTATCCATTCGATAGCTCAAGACCGGAAAGAATTAAGGTTGGTAAATTCTATCTCATAGGAATTCAATTTAATCGTATAGAACATATCTTAGGGCTTGGGTTTTGTGTTAATTTGATGCTTAATTCCGCTGCGCATGGACCCATTGTAAGTACGCCAATCCAATTCGCAACCTTTCAGATGCATTTTAATATAATAAAACTGCATTAAGGGGTGTTTTGGTAAATTCCCGGCCTGTCCCGAGACTTCCGGAAACGTTTCATGAGTTTCCCGCGAAGGAAGTACCTTTTGGTACATTATTCATGCCAAAGGACCTCTTGGGAATAAAACCTGTTGGACCTTTTGGGTATTTTCCCCGTAATGTTCCGTAAACCGGTTTTTTGGCGCCAAAAGCGGTTGAGCCACCTTGTGTCACGCGACAGCTTGAGGCATGGAAAGAGGACGCGTAAGGTCGTGCGACACACTAAGGTAGCCAACTGCAGCCTATAAATAAGACCCTCCCCCTCTCATAAATGGATCCCAATTTTAGCCTACTGTTACTCTGCAGGATTTGCAGCGTAACGAACCTCTCTAAACACAAACCTCTCTCTCTCCTACCTTCAACCTACCCAATTCCTCCCTTCCAAACCCAATTCTCAAGCCACACCAATTGAACCCTCTTGCATCAATCCTTCCAGATCAGAAGTGAAGAATTGAAGGGTTCTATATCTGACTAGATATAGAATTCGTGGAAGCATCAAGGGTAACGATTCCCTAAACTCTATCCCTCTCTCTCTTGCTTAATTTCTATTAATTCTAGCATTTAATTTTGTTTGGATTCAGTAATCAGATCCTAGCTATACTCGGATTCTTTGAATCCCAATCATAATCTCTGTTTAATCTGAATAATTTGTGCAATTGAGCTTATATTGTTGATTATTTGATTGGATTTGGTGTTTGAACCCCAAGGGGGTGTGGATCTACCCATATCCACACTCCCGGGGTAGATTTAGTGTTGTTTCTGTTTTTCATTCGTAATTCAGCTTGTTGATTAGATCTGTATAGCTTCTGTTGATTTTGTGTTCATCTTGTTAAGTTTCTGCAGATGGCTCATATGTGTCACGCGACAGTTTCGTCTCCAAGTGATCCTGTGTCACGCGACATATGTGGTCACTGGTGCGATGTGTCATGCGACATACATGACCTATCTGCAGAGACCTTTTTCCTTTGTAATCTGTTTTAGATTGTTTGTATCAGGGATGTGGCCTCCCTAAATAATGGGCTCACAATATGTAATTCTCGTTTCATAATTAATAAGATGCATTTTATCACACTTTGTTTATTATCAATATTTGCACACACTTTGGATTTACTTGAATGTTTTGATTGAAAGACTCGTCTATGGACGAGGCATGTTGGGTGAACTCTCGATTTTTCCCAACACGTAACCTGACCCCCGAACTCATGTTTTCTCTCTATAAAAAGGTTTTCAATGTTTCCTCTTAAAACGGCGTGGCGACTCCTTCTTTTCATTTGTTTGTCAAATATATGCTTAGGCTTAGAATTGCTTAATCCCAATCATAACAAGCATTAATGAGGACCCCTAATTTAGTTAGATTAAAATAGAATTTTTCTATGTACCATAGGATCCCTTAGTGCTAGTGCCAAGTGTTTTTGCTATGTATTTTTCTCAAGATTTGAAGACTTGAAGACCTGAGAATTTCCATCAGCATTGTGTGAGTTACCGGTTGGAGTCAGTTACCGGTCAAAGCTTCACTTACCGGTTGAGTATCTTACCAATTGAGTTACCGGACCGGCTCCTCTGTTACCGGCCATGTTACTTTACCGGTTAAGGCTTACTCTTCAAGCTTCCTCTGGTTATCAGCTTGCCGGTGCATTAATTGCTCTCAACCACCAAGCCATCAACTTTAGCTAAAGTTGGTAAAGCAAGCATGCTGACATGACATCTCTGCAAAGAAATCTGTACCTACTTTGAGGATGTCAAGTAACCGGTACTCACGAGCCCCATCTATCTCTGGAAATCCTCTCTATCCAAATCTCAGGCATTTAATGCAAGGATCTTCCCATTTAATTCCTGCCAGTCCAAGTTATCATTGCAACCTCTTCAAAGACAACGGCTCCTTTTCAAAGTTCACTATAAATAGCTTTCCTGGAGCATTGAAGAAGGTTGGGTGCATTTATGATTCTTGAGAGTGAGCCGCTTTGAACTACCATCCCGCACATTCTCTAGTTCAAGGCATTCAAAGCAAGTCCCCTATTCACTAGACATCTCTCGTTAGGACTTATTCACGGCACCTCAATCAATTCGTAGTGTTCCTCCATTAGACTACTTATGGAACACATTGATTGATTCACACAACACCCTAGAGAAATCAGCTCAGCTTGTGAGCACATCTCTAGAAAACACCAGGTCTTTATTGTAGCACGACCCATTAGTGGTCACCTCTAGTTTGGCAGCCTTTCAATCATTGGTTTGCAACTTGTAATAGGTAGAATCCATTAATAAAGTAGTGCACTTTCACAAATCCAAGTTCTGACCAAACTTGGTAGAGGACGTAGCAGTTATTGAACACTGTGAACCTCTTCAAACAATGTGTCATTTATTGCTTTGCTTATTTTACGTTGTGTAGTTGTAATCGGTTGATAATCTCTCAACCGGTCACAACCTATTGACTTCACTTCTTGCTCACTTTGTTTGTCTTACTTGGAAATAATTTTGTCTTGTCTTGCATGATATTTTGTCTTACCGGTTTGCCTATTTCTCTAAACCGAAAACTTAATTTCCATTTGTGCAAAATCACTTACCGGTGAGCTAAAGTTTTTCAAAAGAAGTTTTTAGCAAAAAGTTTTAACGGGCTATTCACCCCCTCTAGCCTTGATTCCTACCATTTGGGACCTAACAATTGGTATCGTAGCTTACAATTTTCGAAAATCATTTTTCCAAGCTTAACCGCTTGAATTGCCAATTCCAAAATGGCAGGAAAAATCATGCAAACATACAACTTGACATCCGTTCCCATGTTGAACGATAACGAATTTCCGGTATGGAAAAACGAGAATCATGCGGTACTTGGATTCAATAGATGATAGGTTAACTACCGTAGTCGAGATGTTCCCATGACACCCTTGAAAATCAATCTTGCAACCAGAGCTCCCAAAACTCCTCTCATGGATCATGCGGATAGAGAGTCCGAACAAGATTTTGAGGTTTATGAAACTTATGTGCCAAAACCACGAGAAGAATGGGTAGAGGATGACAAAGCGTGTGACTCCTTGGACGAGAAAAGCCTTGCACATCATAACCTCGGGACTTGATGACGGTGTACAAACAAGTACAATGCTATGAGACCGCTCAACAAGTGTGGCAGTAGTCTACTCGATACTTTGAAGGAGATCAAGTGGCCAAGGACAACGAGACTCTACAAAAGTGTTTCTGAAGTTTGAGTCCTTCAAGAAGAATCCAAATGAGACAATGAAGGAAACGTACGACCGATTCTGCGAGGTGAGTAACTCTTGTGCATCTTTAGGTAGAGTCTATACCATGAAAGACCTAAACATGAGATTCCTCAATTCTCTTGGAGACTTGTGTCATGTGAAGGTCGCTATTTTGAAAGAGTGCCGTGACTTGAATGTTACTCATATCCGTAACATTGTGTCTACTTTGTTCTTATATGAGGAAGAGCTCAACCTACCGTGAGTGGAGTGCAAAAACAATTTAAAAATTTATCTCTGCCACTCGGATCGAGATCTTCCCCGGTTCTTCTATGCTTACCGGCCAAACCACTACCGTTGACTCTCCCTCAATATCTCGGCCTCAACCAACTCAAGCCAATACCTCAACTAGTACACCTCTTGAGGTAGAGGATGAATTTGCTTTGCATTTGCTAGAAATTACAAAAGGTTTAAGGATTTTAAGAAATCCCACAAGAAATCATTCCAACCCAAATCCTCATCTTTCCATAGATCTGAAACTATCAAAGAAAAGGCCAAACCTCAACCTCAACCGATGGTAAAAATGCCCAAGGTGAGCTTGTGTGTTACAATCGTAGAAAACCCGGCCATTTTGCTTCCAAATGCCCTCAACCGAAATATGAATTTACGAGGAAGAAACCGTTCAAGAAATTTCCTAGATCTAAGAGTTTAGTTGCGGAGGATGCAACCGAAAAGGCTTTACCCGTTTGGTTTGAGACCGACTACGAGAATGAGGAAGCCGACTTTGCCGACTCGGATGAAGATGCGATGTCGGCTTTGTTGCTATGGATGGAACTTATGATAAACCCATCTCTCTACAAACTCCTATCTTTAGACACCCCAACTCCAATGAACAATCATCTTATGTTGACCGAGACTCCACCTATGAGATCTCCCTTGACATACTTTGATGATCCCATTCCTATCCCCAAGGTAGATGCGAGCAATCCATATAACTTCAAAATTCAAAACATAGGTGGATCCCTCTCTATGGTCGGTCAAAACCATACCCACTCTGCACCGTTGATGCAACCCATTCAACCGACCTATCAAGCTCAAGCCTTACCGATCGCTTCTTATCAACCGATGCTTGAGAACCGACCGATTCACTTAAAGCCTCTAACCGAGCCTAACCTCGAACCGATATCATCACTACCAAATTTTGATCCCAATTTTGAACCATCATCCTCTTCCCCTCGCCCTACCGTTGACCCTATGCCCAATATGTCAAAGTACTGAAATGGCAGAGGTGATGAATGAGCTCTTCTCCGATTTTGAAAAATTAAATGAAGCTCTCAAAATTATGGCCGATAATTTCAAAATAATCTCTGCCGAAAATGACTCTTTGAAAGCCGAAATAAAAAATTTGAAAGAAAGCAAGCTAGAGTTAATTCGAGTTAAAAAGGACAATCAAGAACTCACCGAGAGATCGAATATTTACTGTTTGTCAAATTGCCGATCTTGTGTCAAGAAATAATTCTCTTTCTAAAACTATTGACACTTACACAAAATCCCGAGCCGCTATGGAGACTATCATACAAGATCAAATGTCTCCAAACCGAGATGTTACATCCGGAATAAGTTTTACCTCCAAAGAAGAAGGAAAATGACAGCAATAACAAACCGGCTACCAAGTCTGTCTCGAGAACTTGATGGGTAAATTTGATGATGCTCAATCCAAATTGATTAAGAGAGAGTTAACTAAACCTTTCAAAGTCGTTCCACACACCTATCCCAAGGGAAGGGAACAGATGAAAGCTTATTTGGGCAAAAACAAATCCCAATGGACCGAGGTAGCCGATCCCGAGCTAGGACAATATGTTCCACTCGGTGATGGAAAAAGCAAAGGTGGAATTAAAATTGCTAACCGGGTTGCCGGAAACTACAACCGGTAAGGAAGCCATCACCGGTAAGGGACAAACCGGTCGACAACCGTCACCGGTCAACCAACCGTGAGGGCTCCCCAACCGGTAATAGATCTTCCAAACCAAGTGCAACCGGTCAACAAAGCTAAATCCATCGCCTTCGTCCCCAAAGGATGCTGTTTCGTCCAATCGGTTAATCCTCTCAAGCATTGGCAAAATTGAACATCAATTCATCTAAGCCTCCTCGGCCATCTTCTAATAAATGTGTAAACCGTGGTTTTATTGGTCACAAGGCTTATGAATGCCTCTTGAAGCACCTATCTGGACCCACCGAGTCTAAAAGCTCGAGGTGGTGGCCAGGTATGGCCGCCAAAGAGGAACTAACTCTTTGGACCCAAAGAATAAGGGGGACCATGTTTACCGTTTTATTTCGGGAATGCTTAATGGCCTCAACCGATGCCGGTAAGGATGTTTGGATTATGGACAGTGGATGCTCTAGGCATATGACTGGACATGCTTTGATCTCCTCACCGATCCGGAAGAAGCATCTCGGTCCTCCAGCTTGTCTTTGGTGACAACGCAAAGGGTAAAATTATCGGTCGTGGATCCATCAAAAGAGGTACGGTTATTGTACGAAGGTATCTTTGGTGGATGGTCTCGAAACATAACCTTCTCTCTATTTCACAATTCTGTGACAAAGGTATGCATTGTGTTTTCAATTCTTCCAACTGCTATATGAAAGACATTGCTACAGGTGAAACACTTCTCACCGGATATAGAAAAGGTAACGTATACACTATAGATTTAAACAATGTCTCGAATGTTACTAATGTTTGTTTTGTAGCTAAGAACATCAGTGAGAATTCCTGGCTATGGCACAAGAGACTCAGTCACCTGAACTTCAAATATCTATCCAAGCCGGCCAATAAAAATCTTGTCGCCGGCTTACCTCGTGTGTCTGTTTGATCATGGAAGGAAATGTAGAGCTTGCCAATTGGGAAAACAAAGATAAAGAATCTTTCCGCGGCAAGCCACCGCTTGTCCACTTCTAGGTGCCTCCAGTTGCTACATATGGATCTGTTTGGCCCCACAACAACTGCCAGTTTAGGGGGTAGCAGATATGCTTTGGTTGTTGTAGACGACTTCTCAAGATATACCTGGGTGGAGATGTTTGCTTCAAAAGATGATACATATGAAGTAGCCACCAGATTATTCCGTCTACTGCAAACCCAAAAAGAGTGTGACATCATCGGTATGAGATCGGATAATGGAACCGAATTTAAAAATCTTGGAATTGCTCTCGATCTTGTGATGATCATGGAATAGATCATAATTTCTCATTCTGGTACACCGCAACAAAATGGTGTAGTTGAGAGAAAGAACAGGACCTTGATCGAAGCCGGAAAAACAATGATATCCGAAGCTAGGCTTCCCAAGTATTTTGGGCCGAAGCTATACATACTGCCTGCTTCACCTGCAATAGATCCTTGGTCAACAAGTTTCATAACAAGACCCCTTATGAGCTATGGCGTGGCGAATCCCTAACATTGGTTTCTTCAAGATCTTCTACGCAATGCTACGTACTTTACAACGGTAAAGAGCGCCGAGGTAAATTTGATGAAAAAGCTGATGAAGGTATCTTTGTGGGATACGCCAAGCACAGTAAGGCATTTAGAATTTTTAATAAACGGTTATTGAAAATTGTTGAATCTGTTCATGTTACTTTTGATGAATTTGATTTGCTAGAGTCTGATAAGGCTCCAAATAGTACTGATAATTCTGGTGTGTTTGAGACAGGTGAAACCAGCAATCAAAACTCCAATCATTCCACCAGTTCTAATGCAAATCAATCCCCAGTTCAGCCTTCAGCCTCAAGTGGTGTAACTTGTAGAGACTTAGTTGATGACTCCTTCTTTCCCCAATCGGTTAGGCAATCCAATAGACAACCCCAGCTAACCGATTTATTACCAACTAGTCCTCATATTAATTTTCCTAATTCACCTCTTGAAGCTGAACCTATTTCAAACAATTTGCAGTTTCCTTCCCCACTTACCGATCACCAGTCTCCATCACCTTCTTCAAACCGATCTCCTTTACCGATCACTTCTCCCTTTACCATTCTACTCCTCCATTAGAAAACCTTAGACAAGAATCGGTCAGGCAAGACCTCCCTAGGGAAGTGAGACCAGTAAGAGATCACCCTTTAGAAAATGTGATAGGTGATGTCTTTGGTCCCAGAATGACTAGAGGCCAATTAAGAAGCATGGAGGATCAACATGGATTATTTTCCTCTGCTATGGTCTCAAATATTGAACCAAAGAAGACTGAGGAAGCACTAGATGACCCCAGCTGGGTAGAAGCTATGCAAGAAGAGCTTAATCAGTTTGATAGATGTAAAGTTTGGGAGTTAGTGCCTAGACCTAGTGATCAAACCGTAATTGGAACGAATTGGGTTTATAGGAATAAATTGGATGAAGCTGGAAAAATTATAAGGAACAAGGCTAGACTAGTGGCGAAAGGGTATAGGCAGGAAGAAGGCATAGACTATGATGAGACTTTTGCTCCCGTAGCTAGATTAGAAGCCATTAGGTTATTCCTTGCCTATGCTGCCTACAAAGAGTTCAAGCTATATCAAATGGATGTGAAAAGTGCCTTTCTCAATGGAGAACTTCAAGAACTTGTTTATGTTGATCAACCCCCTGGTTTTGAAGATTCCAAGAAGCCAAATCACGTATACAAATTGAATAAAGCTTTGTACGGCCTCAAGCAAGCACCTCGAGCATGGTATGAAACTCTCTCCAAATTCCTACTTAGTGAGAAGTTTGAACGAGGTAAAATTGACACCACCTTATTTATTGCTAAGCATAATGGTCATTCATTGTTAGTTCAAATATATGTTGATGACATTATTTTTGGATCTACTAACGAGAAATTATGCAAGAGATTTGAGAAACTTATGCAGAGCAAATTTGAGATGAGCATGATGGGTGAGCTTACATTTTTCCTTGGACTACAAGTCAAGCAAACCCAAGAAGGTATTTTTATAAATCAAGCCAAATACACCAATGATCTTATCAAGAAATTTGGTCTTGACTCTGCTCATCCTCAAAGCACTCCTATGGCCACCAATGTACACCTTGACAAAGATGAATCCGGTAAGAAAGTAGATATGACACTCTACCGAGGTATGATAGGCTCTCTACTTTACTTAACCGCAAGTAGGCCAGATATCATGTTTGCCGTATGTGTATGTGCTAGATTTCAAGCTGACCCTAGAGAATCTCATTTGCAAGCTGTTAAAAGAATTATAAGATATCTTTTGGGAACTGCTAACTTAGGTTTGTGGTATCCAAAAGATTCTTCATTTACACTTATTGGATATTCTGATGCCGATTTTGCAGCTTGTAGGGTCACCAGGAAAAGTACTAGTGGAACTTGTCAATTTCTGGGTAACCGTTTGGTTTCCTGGTCATGCAAGAAACAAGCATCAATTTCCACTTCTACTACCGAAGCCGAGTACATAGCCGCCGGAAGTTGCCGTTCACAAATTCTATGGATGAAGCAACAACTAGTGGACTATGAAATCCCTCAAGAAGTATGTCCTATCTATTGTGATAACACCTCGCCTATCTCGGTCTCCAACAATCCTGTGATGCATTCAAAGACTAAGCACATAGACATCAAATACCATTTCCTCAAGGATCATGTTGAAAAGGGTAACATTATTCTTTTAAAAGTCCATACTGATTATCAATTAGCTGATATCTTAACAAAACCATTGGACATTAAAAGATTTGAATTCCTTAGAGGAGAACTAGGCATGATTGATATTCGATAAACATTATGTGCTAACTTTGTTATCTGTGTAAGCTCTCAACAAAGATCAAAGGTGACCTCACTCGTTTACCGATGCTTGCTAGTGCTCATTTACCGGTACCCCTTACCGGTAAGGCAAGACTCCCTTTACCGGTCCTCTTACCGACATACCTGATCGGTAAATGGTGTCTCTATCCGATGGTCCTTTACCGATGATAGTCTCTCTTACCGGTCAAAATACCTGACCGGTTAGCTACCTTACCGATTGCCCTTTACCGACGAACTGCGGCTGGATCCAAATTTGCAATCCGTTTTTAACCGGCTCGTTTGTCATCATTGCCTATCAAGTCACATCAATCCCTTCGCCGCTGCAGTCTGCAACCTACCGTACTATTCTTTACATGTTCCCCATGCTCCTATACAAAAGAAGTAGATCAATTTTAAATAATTGATCAAAAAGGTAATATCTGTATCATTCATTTTTATCAAAAAAGGTTATCTTTTTGTACTTTATTATATTTTGATATAACTGTTGCACACACGTTCATATTTTTATGACACATTTTTAATTTCGTGAAACAAAACTGTCAATCAATGTGCACGACAGTTAAAAACCTTTAAGCTTCTTTTGCTTTAACCAACACACCTCTTCATCTTCCCGCTCTTTTGTCCCCTATATAAAGATTTCAAAATCTCAGTTAAACTTTCTGGATACTCTCTCTCTAAAAGAACTAAGCAACCGGCAATTTACTCTCATACTTCATCTTCTTCTCCATCTGTGTTCTTCATACTTGAGATTTCTGGTATGATTTTGAAACTCTAAAGACTTCTAGATCTCCTATATTTCTAGAATCATCTAATCTCTTAAAATTATTTGTAGAAATCTCATTGATTCTAACTTATTTTGTTTGAATGATTATTTGATTCACAGATGGCCATTAAGAAAGACATCTATGGAGGTTACATTCTCTCCAGCTTTTTCGACTCCGATGAAGGCCGTGCCATTGAAGCTCTATTCATTGCCGCCGAGTTATTCCTTTCGTGATGCCTGAAGGAAATGAAGACATTTATTATGAGATGGTTAATGAGTTATTTGAGAATGGTGTTGTGGATGAAAATGAGAATATTATCTCCACTGCTGCTGGTGTCCCCGTGACTTTTAGCCCTGCCACCATTGCCGCCGCCTTCCCAAATCTTTTCTTCCACCGGTCCATCTTCTATCTCCATGAAAGATATGATTCTTTGCTCGGGCAAAAGTTAGAGGATCTCGACCCCTTCGTTACCGGTGAAGCTAACAAGAAAGCCGGTTTTGATCTTTTTTCTCTGGCATTCTTGATGTTGTAGACCGATGTTTCATTTGCCGGTCGGCTCTCATCATTGTATTACCATGATACAATGGGAAGCAATTGCCGCCATCATTATTGGTGGAGAATTCAACCGGTGTGCTTTTCTTTACCGGATTGTTTTAATTGCTTTTAAGAAATTTCGGAAGGAAAGGCCATCTACCAAGACCAACAAAGCCAAACCTTGTCATTACACGATGATTAGCCGTGCTCTCGGATCCATCCCCTCAGTTCTTCAAGCCTCGAGAATCAACCCAAGTATCCTCAATCTTTCGCAAAGCGTTTGACAAGTTTGACATGATTAGAGCCATCAAAGAATCTACCGGTAAACCAACCGGTAAGCCGATCGAGCCTTCCACCGGTAATCCAACCGGTAAAACCGATGAACTCGCTACCAAGAAACCGGATTCGGTAAACCAATCGGCAAACCAACTCATAAGAAGAAGAAACTCTCTAGCCGGCCAAAGGTTACTCAAGTTGCCGATGCTCCTCCTGCTCCCAAACCTTCTTTGCCAGTAAAGAGAAAACTTCTTGAGTCTTCTTCTGATGATGATGATGATAAGCCTATCTCTATCATTCTTTCCCCTACCGTAAAGCAAAAAGCCACGATTTAAAATCGGCTCCTCCCCTTCCAAGAAATCCAAACCTATTCCAAAATCTTCCCAACAAATTGCCAAAGAAAATGCTGAGAGAAGAAGGAGAATTGAAACAGACTTGGGAAACTTCATACCATTCATTCCCAAAAGACTCTTTAATCACAACTTCCTTACCGACAAAATTCCATTTACCGGTCAATCATCAACCCGACCGGTAAGTCACTGCAAACCGATCAGAAACCCAACCTTTCACATTTACCATTACAATCCCTGGCTAGTCAATCCTACCTTTGAACCATCTCCCACTTGGGTATATCCTATTGAGCATTTGCCTCCTTTCCTTCGAAAGCTTTTGCAATTCCATGAGATCAACAAAGACTCGCTCCCGTCGGTGACATATCTCGATTATGTGGATTTTGACAACATCCATGCAGATAAAGGTCTCTACTATACCAAGCCATGTTTGTTGAATGACTATGATATCTCACTATCCGAGAGATAGTCTACTCAAGCTTTACAATCGGTATTTTGAATTGCCTCCAATGTGGAATGCCATCTACTTGGCTCGGGATAGGCTCCGGCAAGACATGATGATTCAGCGGTGTGGATTGATTTTGCCATTCTTTATAATGCTCAGATACTCTTAAGGAATCGATCCTTATCGGCTTGGAAGATTTGAATTACCTGGAGATGATCTTCCCTCCTTTGATCCTGAAATTGTCAACTTAGGACCTCGAAGATGGCAATTCGTGAAGAATGTTATGGATGTGGTGCAAAATCTGGTGGACTTGAACAGAGACTTTCAGAGTATGGGTGATATCTCTCTTTCGGACTTCTTCAACTCTATTCAGTCCAACAAAAACAAATGGGCTACTGTTCCTGATGAAGAAATTGAAGAAATGTTCAAGGACATTAGTTGCTCTGATAATCAAACCATTGATAGAGCGGAGCAGTCTGTCACAAGCTCTAGCTCTACTGACTCTAGTGATTCAGATGCCGATGACCAAGATGCTGCTGTGATTGATAGATCTGAGAAGATAAGTACTGACTTCACAACTCCTTTACCGATGCAACATGTGGGAGGAGGTAGTACTGAGACTTCTCCAGTTACCGTTCTTGCTTCAGAAGGAGGAGAAGTTATTAGACCGTGCCCTTCACCGGTTGTTCAACCGATGCCTCTTACCGGTGAAATACTTCAACCGGTTAGAGAAGAGTTACCGGCTTCTGAGCCATTTACCAGTGCTTCTCCTTTACCGGTTAGTCGCCCCTTACCGTTGCATCTACTGAACCGGTTAAGGCAATCAATGTTGATGATATCCTTCTCCAGCAAGCCTTAGCAGCTAGCTTATTTACCGAGCAAACGGAAAAGCTCAAGGAGAGTCAAAGAGCAACCATTGAAGAGTTGGCTACTCAGAAAGCCATTCATGCATCCCTTCTACCGGTAAGTCAATCGGTAAGCCAAGTTATTCTTCCTTCCTCTTCTAGAGCCAATTCACCGGTTCAGGAGGAGGATATTGATCCCATCTTTGATGAAGACTCCCTCTCTGATTTCTATGAAGAAGAAGAAGATGTTGATTTTGATGAGAATGATCCAACAATTCCTCCTGTTTATGATGATCCTGGTATGCGTCAGAAGGATCTCATGTCTACTCTAAATTTCTATACCTCCAAAGCTTCTATTCCTCGATCTGCCGATGGCATACCTTTATTTGAGGTTCATGAGAAGATCATTAGCAAGGCAGTAACTGAGCCAACTCCAATGCCTCCATCTATTGCCGATCTATTTCAGAAGCAAAGAAGAGAAGATAGAATGTCTACTTTTATTGATGTTGTGTCAGACATGAAGGTTGGTGCTGCTCCTGAAGATACCCCTCCTAGATATACCAAAACTACTGGGCCCGGTGAGACAAGTCGCCGGTATCAGAAGGTTAAGGTGTTGAAGCTTAAGAAGCGTCCAATTCCTCCCAAGGGCAAAGCAATCCTTCCTGGCAAAGATGAGCAACAGTTGGTTACTGATTTCCCTTCTCCTAAACCAAACAAGACATATCCTTCCTCTCTTCAAAGAACACAATCGGTTTATCAGATTCATGGCCGCTTTGCAACATTTGCCTTCACCGGTTGAAAGCACCCTTTCAACCGATGACTTCTTTATCCGGTATATGTCTATCAATGGACGTATTACTCAAATTCCTGGAGTTGAGGCTTTTTAATTGGTCTCGGTTTTGTTACTAAAATGGTTGGCTTATTGCCAAATGTGACCGTACTATCTCGTGATAAAGAAAAGCAAGCCTATACCTTGGAGCAACATAAGAGAAGCTTCATTACTTCTGCTGGCTATTAAAGTAATTCACATTCTAAGGCGTCGGCAAGCCGTCTTACCGTTGGTCCCTATTGCAGCTGACCTCTTGGAACTTTCTTTTACTGAGATGATGAGTTTGGAACCCTTTGATCCACATGCTCCTGAATCTCCCTTACCGATTGCTCCTCCTGTCTCTCCCATGGAAATATTGGATGAGGAGATTGAGATCTCTCCTACCGGTGAAGTGTCTCGGTCCGTTGAAACCTCTCTTACCGATCCATCTTCTCCTATTACCGATAGCCGTGTTGCCGATCAATTGCCTCCAGTTACCGAAGCTCCTTTGCCTGCTAGCTTATTTACCGATGCTCCCTTACCTACCCCTCCTACCGATGATTTAAATAGGCCACTACTTGCTTCAGATTTGGTAGGTCTTCATAGAGCCGTGCTTGATGGTTTTGTTGAAGTCAACATTGAGTTAGCTCGTTCTTTCATTAAGTCCAATCAGGAGGAGGAAGAGAGAAAATTTGAGTTATTGAAGACTGGTATTGCTTTGTCTCTTGGCAATTTCATGACCGAGATAAGTGCTAGAGGCAACGTCATCAGAGATCTTCAGGGACAACTTGTTGAGGCTCAGCAAACCAATAAAATCCTTTGTGAGCAACAAGTTTCAGGCAAAGACATTCTGAACCGATCCATTGAAGAACTCAAAAGGACAGCTGAAGCCCTTAGTAGCTGTCAAGAAAGGAACCGTGAGCTTGAATTGGAGTTAGCCAAAGTAAAAGCTAAAAATGAAGTGCTAATGGTGGTTAGAGAAGATAGGAAGAAAAGGAAAAGGGATGAGAAAGAGAAGAGGAAAGCAAAGAAATCCAAAGCTTCAGATGCTGTCCCTCCTTCAGATGCTGCCCCTCCTTCAGATGCTGCTGCTCCTTAGCCGATCTTGTTTCAAGTCTTTTACCGGTGCAGCTCTGAGAATGAGAATGTAACAGATGAAGTTTTTGTCTTTCTTTCCTCATTCACCGGTCCACAAACACTAATGAGAATCTCTTACCCTCAAACTTTGTGTTTTGTTTAAAATTCCTTCTATTGTTTTGAATGCTTCATATGCTGCTAACCGTTATATTTTTGCAGGATCATTCAAAATCTTTACCCATTTTCAATCTTTTATTTTTCTAATCTGTAAGCTTTCCTTAGGTAGCATCAAGTTGTCTCTTGACTTGGGGAATGATATATTATATAGACAAAATCCTTATCATTCTTTTCTAAATCAAGAAGATGCCAACCTAGGATGATTGGACTTAAGCAATTAGGAGGAGATTGTTAGTCAAATATATGCTTAGGCTTAGAATTGCTTAATCCCAATCATAACAAGCATTAATGAGGACCCCTAATTTAGTTAGATTAAAATAGAATTTTTCTATGTACCATAGGATCCCTTAGTGCTAGTGCCAAGTGTTTTTGCTATGTATTTTTCTCAAGATTTGAAGACTTGAAGACCTGAGAATTTCCATCAGCATTGTGTGAGTTACCGGTTGGAGTCAGTTACCGGTCAAAGCTTCACTTACCGGTTGAGTATCTTACCGATTGAGTTACCGGACCGGCTCCTCTGTTACCGGCCATGTTACTTTACCGGTTAAGGCTTACTCTTCAAGCTTCCTCTGGTTATCAGCTTGCCGGTGCATTAATTGCTCTCAACCACCAAGCCATCAACTTTAGCTAAAGTTGGTAAAGCAAGCATGCTGACATGACATCTCTGCAGCAAATCTGTACCTACTTTGAGGATGTCAAGTAACCAGTACTCACAGAGCCCCATCTATCTCTGGAAATCCTCTCTATCCAAATCTCAGGCATTTAATGCAAGGATCTTCCCATTTAATGCCTGCCAGTCCAAGTTATCATTGCAACCTCTTCAAAGACAACGGCTCCTTTTCAAAGTTCACTATAAATAGCTTTCCTGGAGCATTGAAGAAGGTTGGGTGCATTTATGATTCTTGAGAGTGAGCTGCTTTGAACTACCATCCTGCACATTCTCTAGTTCAAGGCATTCAAAGCAAGTCCCCTATTCACTAGACATCTCTGTTAGGACTTATTCACTGGCACCTCAATCAATTCTGTAGTGTTCCTCCATTAGACTACATATGGAACACATTGATTGATTCACACAACACCCTAGAGAAATCAGCTCAGCTTGTGAGCACATCTCTAGAAAACACCAGGTCTTTATTGTAGGACGACCCATTAGTGGTCACCTCTAGTTTGGCAGCCTTTCAATCATTGGCTTGCAACTTGTAATAGGTAGAATCCATTAATAAAGTAGTGCACCTTCACAAATCCAAGTTCTGACCAAACTTGGTAGAGGACGTAGCAGTTATTTAACACTGTGAACGTCTTAAAACAATGTGTCATTTATTGCTTTGCTTATTTTTTCATTGTGTAGTTGTAATCAGTTGATAATCTCTCAACTGGTCACAACCTATTGACTTCACTTACTGCTCACTTTGTTTGTCTTACTTGGAAATAATTTTGTCTTGTCTTGCATGATATTTTGTCTTACCGGTTTGCCTATTTCTCTAAACTGAAAACTTAATTTCCGCTGTGCAAAATCACTTACCGGTGAGCTAAAGTTTTTCAAAAGAAGTTTTTAGCAAAAAGTTTTAACAGGCTATTCACCCCCCCCCTCTAGCCTGATTCCTACCATTTGGGACCTAACATCATTAAACCGAAATTTTTCGGGCGAGCGCACATTCAGTGGCGACTCCGCTGGGGACTATTGAAACTTGTTTTTCAAAAAGTGGGTCAGACTTTCGTGCTTGTTCAACATTCATTCCATTCATTTGTGTGTGCTTTGTGGTGTGAAATTTTATGTATTTAAATGCATTTTACGTGCTTTGTTTTATTCTTTTCCCCCATTGTGTCCCATCCTTGTTGATTGTGTTGCTGATGCTGGGGCTTGAGATATTGCTTTGGTGCTTGGAGGTTGGGGCTGTTTCGACTCTTGTTCAGATTCTGGCAATGGGACTTCTTCTGTCACGCGACACAATGTGTTTTGGTTGTCCTGTGTCATGCGACAGAAGTGGCCACTCTGCAGGTTGTGAGTTCCAGTTCAGCTGTGATGTGGGGCAGTCCCCCCATAATTATATTTTGATCATTTGATTGTTATACTCTGTGGGGCGTGTGTGTGTTATTTTCCTTTATCACCCCTTTTCAAATAAAAAAATAAGTAAATAAATAAATAAATAAATAAATAAATAAATAAATAAATAAAAAAAATAATATAAAAAAATAAATCTTTTTTTCTCAAAATAAAGGAACATAGCCATCCCCGCACACTACATCACGTAGATCTAGAACCCTCGGGTGCGATTGACGGCATCGCGGACGGCCATGAAATTCGCCTACGCTTGAGCGCCTGAAATCAAACCTATCCCCCTAGTGCGTTATAGGTGGCGCCACACTTTTAAACCTCACCCAAAACGGTTGGTTTTTGACACAACATTTTCAAATACATTAAAATGAATTTCTTCAAAAATTTTAAAAGGCTTTTGTACCTCCCCCAAACTCTAGCACGTGTGGGCATGTTGCCAACGCAACATGGTTTCACGAGAGGACATGTCGTTCCCACGGCATGTTCTAACGAGAGATCATGTCGCTTTGTCAACGTGCACCAACGAGAGATCATGCCGGATTTTTCCTTGAAATTCTTCAGGAATATCCGTTATGCTGCCCAAATTTCTCCAGAAATTGGGGCTGCTCGTTCGTCCCATAAATGCTTCGGTTTGATTTAGGTACAATCGCCTATTATTAATTTTGAAACAGCGCATTTGGTGTATTTGTGGATGATGTGTCCGTAGGTTCCCCCCGAGGTCTAGATTGCGTGAATAAAGGATTAGCCTTTCCCAACCAGCTCTAGGACTTAAAAGACACCGATTTCTACTTGAAGATTAATAAAGCGTTGCACAAGTCCGTCTTCTTCCGTATTCTTCCCTCTCCCGTACCTCCTCAAAGATTCTATATCCTCCGCCTTATACACGCTCTCACCTCTTCACCTTTGCAAAGACTACGGCAAGTTGGGTGTGCGCTCTCATTCCCAGCGCTCAGTGGTCCATATTCATGAGGCGAAAGCAGCTCAAGTGCCCGAGTGATCGTCCATCTGTTGCGGAATCCAAAATGCTCGGTGCAGAGAAGACTATGGCCCACAAATCTAGAAGTTCATATCCCATGGGTCAGCAGCAGAGTGTAAAAGATGTGTCCATCAAGGAGTTGCGAGCTACACTTGAAGATATTCCTCCTCCCAAGCGAGAGGCCCGGTTGTTTGCTCAGATTGTTAAAGCTAAGGAGGACGACTTATGAAGGACAGAAAGATCGAGAAGGGTCCTCACCGCACCAATGGCAACGATACCTTTCCTCTCGTCCGAAGTTGATGCAGTCAATCAGTCAGCGTCGTAAGTTCTAGAGTGTCTTTTATGTGGTCGCGAGTCTGTCAAGTCCATGTTATGAGTCTTTTATTTGCAATAATAAAATATTTGCTTCTCTTCTTGCTAGACTAGAGACAATACTAGAACACCTGCGTTACACTTAATTGAAATGTTCTTATTCCAAATGATCACTTGTGCTGCTCACCGACCAACGCTTTGAAATGGCTAATGTTTGAATTGATCAGAATGAGAAAATTGACTGATATCCCCATCTTGCGTCCCATATGCTCACACCTCTTTCATAATCTCATTGCTCGATGAATTTGCATGGATCTTCCGCGAAGTAAGCTTAAGAAACAACGAAGACTTAATCTCGTTCGGATCATCCGGTAGGGACTGCGGTTGAAACTTTCACCCTTAGGAAAAACCATCACCTTACCCTCATTAAACAATATCCCTTCATTTCAAGATCGGCATATTTGAAACCCGTTTAACCATCTCAAGAAGAAGAGGGACTATCCTTGAGGCTCCCGTGATGCAAAAGAAGATTGACCGTCTCCAAGCTCAAGAACGACGGAAAGCAATGATCCATCCTGAGGACTGACTGAAATTCTCCTCTCAAAAAAAAAAAAAAGAGAAAGACAAAAATAAAAAAATAAAAAAAAGAAGAGAAAAGAAAGAGAGCCTAGTCCCCAGCGATCCTCTCAGAAGCGAAAGTCAAATGATCCGGTCGTTACTCAAAAGGAGTCTTAGAGTGAATAAAGAGACAGCACGGATGTCCCTCACCATTACCTCAAACTGATCCCAAGCCGCCCTCTCAATTTTAGAGGACATTACCCATACCTTTGTCCTTGCCAAAGCCAAGATTGACCTCTCATCCTTAGAGGCAGCAAAGATGCAATCATGGATTCCCTCACCTTAGAAATCCCAAATACATACCCAAGAGCCAACCTCTCATTTTTAGAGGTCCAGTCAGCAAAAGGCCTAGCCGACCTCTCGTTTTAAGAGGTCATGATATCCCAATTCACCCGAAGACCGATCAAAATCCCGAAGCCCAGCCGCAGTTACTACCGGATAGCAGTTTCAGTCCAATATCGTCGAGATCTGACACAGATTATTGCTTAAAGCGGAGCCAAGTCCATCCCGGCTCAAAGGACCATCAATTGAAGATTGTGCAAATTCCGTCCGTTCATTCGACGTTGTATGTGAGCATATTTCATTTCTCCTCCGCAAACACCTGCCGTGGACGTCCCACTGGGGCTTCGCATCTGTGTCTCCCATCGACACTCTAAGAGGACATATTTTTCAATTCTTAAAATCTTCAAAGGTCCTCACATCCCCGAACTTCATTGTTCATTCTTTTCATTCGGGATAAGCCCGAACTACGGCAACCTGAGCTCCTCCTATGGAGGGGAACGTAGGCAACCATAACTGGTTCGGTCGAAATCACAAACAGATCTCAGAAAATCCTGTCTCTTCAAGGACCATGCCCATACACTGTCCATCCGTTCGAGCTTGATTCTTGATATCAGTGGGTTTTCTCCTCAGGATTGATAAAAATATTTGCTCATATCGGCTTTGGCGGTTGACTAACCCGAACATCAATAAAGGGTTTTAAGCAGCTTTGTGATCATCACGAAATAAGACAGGTTTTCAAGTGTCTCGACAAGTCTTCTATTTCTACATCATAGGAAGATAGAGCTAAACACCGTTTCGGTCAGCAGGGGCTTCCATACACTTTCCACACCTTGTGATGCTTATACTCTCTCAAAAGAGTCGAACCTAAAAGCGAGAGTGTCACACAGAACTCGGGATTCATTTCCCACCCTCGAAGGATGTGCCCGTGCACATAAACACTTCCGAGTCTTGTCCAGCGGCTGATTGACTGCGGTTTGAAATGATGAATTGCCTCTGTGGCCACAAGATGACTCTGCCTGCGATGAAGCTGCATGGAATATCCTCAAGCTGGGGCTTTGGTTAAGGTATCCCCCCGACTCTCCTTATCAGATTCCCTCCAAGATTGTTTCGCACTGTCAACTGGAGCTTCGCCAAACCAGGATTGCTCTTTGCCCCCCTCTGCTGCTTGCTGTCTCAGATGCGCGATACACTCTGTCCTCACTAGCAATGGACCTGCTGCAATCTATATTCTCGGGAGCGTTCCCGACTTGCCTAGCCGTACCATATCATTTTTTCCACCTCACGGGAGAGGGTCCACCTCATTATAAACACCTTTCGTTCCATACACAATCCCTCGTAGCATAATGGCTACCTACACATCTGCTCATCAAGCCGTGCAAAATCCTCACTTCCCTATTCTCCCTAGCTGAGATGGACTTGTGCAACCAAAGATTAATAATGCATAAGCAAGAGGTTAAATAAAATGCAAAGTGTCTAGAGTGTTGTGTCTCCCCCCGCAGAGTACAATAATCAGGTGATCGTAATGTGATCGTGAGGACTGCCCCTCGAATCACAATCTTGGACAAGGATTCCAAACCCCGCAGGTAGCAGACCCCGCCTCTATTATCTTTATAAGGCCCAGAACTACGACCGGCTTGATTCCCTTTTTAAGGGATACGTAGGAAACCTTTCTCCAAAGGTCCAGCCATCTGATCTCACCAGCATCATCTGAAAGAGCCCCAGCAGCCCCAGTCTTCAAATAATGATTGTCAAGAAAAAGAGCCCCAGTTGTCTCAGCCCCCAAGCAGTGCTTATCAAAGAAAGAAAAGAAAGAAGAGCCCCAGCTGCCCTAGAAACCATACAACAAGGCTCACCAGTCCCGACGACTTCAAAGCCTATTCTGCATGATGAACCGAGTCAAAGAGTCCGCATCTGTCAATCTTCCCAGCAAATGTCGACAAGTGGTAGCCTCAACCCCCAAACAAATGCTTGTCAAAGAGAAAAGAGCCCCAGCTGCCCCAGAATCCAGACAATAATGCTCACCGGTCCCGACGACTTCAAAGCCTGTGTTGCAAAGACCTTCCCGTGAATGGCCACCCAGCGAGCATCGACAAGTGACAGAGGCTACAACTTATCCCTCAGCAGAACCAATGGTAGCCTGAGACCTTAGACAGCTACCTACCAACAAGCAAGATTCTGACCTATGACCCTCGCAGTACAACACCGTAAGAGCTTCACCATATCCCGAAGACTGGCCCTCCGACCAAACTGGAGAAGAAAGAAAGAAGCAAAAAGGCATGTGTATCCGTGACAACCCCCAAACAGAGCTCGATAAGACCAGCAACCCCACAATCTCAAGAAAAGAAGCCAATTTCCCAGAAAACAGAATCCCCGGCTTGACGAACATATTCCCAGAGACCAGTAGCCTCGAGGCACAGGAAAGAAGCAGAGTCCCCAGCTGCCCAAGAAAAGCTAAGGACACAAAAGAAAAGCGACAATCAACAGAGACAGTCCAGCAGAAAAAACCAGTAACAAAGAATTAGCGTGAGACCCCCTGGCAGCTACATTCATCAACAACAAAGCAAAAGAAGTGGTATGAGTACTCCCCTTTGACATCCACAAAGAGCAAGAAAAGAAGTAGCATGAGTCCCCCGGCAGCTACACTTATCCCTAGTGAAGCGACAGCAGAAGTAGTATGAGACCCCTGGCAACTACGCTGCACCGACATAGTGGTATGAGTCCCTTTGGCATCCACAAGGAGCAAGAAAAGAAGTAGCATGAGTCCCCTGGTAGCTACATCTATCCCCAGTGAAGCGGCAGCAGAAATAGTATGAGACCCCTGACAACTACCCTGCACCGACATAGTGGTATGAGTCCCTTTGGCATCCACAAAAAGACAGAAAGCGGAGATAGCGTGAGTCCCCTGGCAGCTATACTTATCAAAGAGAAGGAAATCGGAGATAGTGTGAGTCCCCTGGCAGCTATACTTATCAGAACAGAATGAAAGCGGAGATAGTGTGAGTCCCCTGGCAGCTATACTTATCAACGACAAAAAGCAGAACAGAAGGAGTAGCTTGAGACCCTTGGCAGCTACATTTATCCCCAACAGAGCAGAAAATAGATAGCGTGAGACCCGCGGCAACTATGCTCATCCCCAACAAAGAAGAAGAGAAGTGGTATGAGACCCTCCGGCATCCACGAAGAGAAGCAGCAGTAGTGTGAGACCCTCCGGTAACTACCCTGCAAAAGAGAAGTGGTATGAGACCCTCCGGCATCCACGAAGAGAAGCAGCAATAGTGTGAGACCCTCCGGCAACTATCCTGCAAAAGAAAAGTGGTATGAGACCCCTGGCATCCACAAAAAGACCTGTTGCAGCATGAGACCCTCCGGCAGCTACAACTTGTCAACAAAGCGATAGCGTGAGACCCCCGGCAGCTACTCGCAAAAGTACCAGTTGCAGCATGAGACCTTCCGGCAGCTACAACTCGTCAACAAAGCGATAGCGTGAGACCCCCGGCAGCTACTCGCAAAAGTACCAGTTGCAGCATGAGACCCTCCGGCAGCTACAACCTGGTGTGAAAAGAAGCAACTATCCGACCCCACAGAAAACCACAGGTAAGCACAACAAAGGTATGAAGATACATCTCTACTCCTTTCCTGGCTTATGAATTTAATTTTGGTAATTTCTGAACTACGATTTGGCTTGATTCCCTTGTTCAAGGGATACGTAGGAATCCTTTCTCAGAAAGGTCCAGCCATCTTTTCCCCTTTTCACCCTTCTAGCCCTTCACCTTATCCCTTGATGCTCATTGGGATTGGGTCTTATTTTATCGACAACCCCACTTTTTCCAAAAGTGACGTTGCCGAGGGGCTCTGTAAGTACGCCAATCCAATTCGCAACCTTTCAGATGCATTTTAATATAATAAAATTGCATTAAGGGGCGTTTTGGTAAATTCCCGGCCTGTCCCGAGACTTCCGGAAACGTTTCATGAGTTTCCCGTGAAGGAAGTACCTTTTGGTACATTATTCATGCCAAAGGACCTCTTGGGAATAAAACCTGTTGGACCTTTTGGGTATTTTCCCGGAATGTTCCAGAAACTGGTTTTTGGCGCCAAAAGTGGTTGAGCCACCTTGTGTCACGCGACAGCTTGAGGCATGGAAAGAGGACGCGTAAGGTCGTGCGACACACTAAGGTAGCCAACTGAAGCCTATAAATAAGACCCTCCCCATCTCATAAATGGATCCCAATTTTAGCCTACTGTTACTCTGCAGGATTTGCAGCGTAACGAACCTCTCTACACATAAACCTCTCTCTCTCCTACCTTCAACCTACCCAATTCCTCCCTTCCAAACCCAATTCTCAAGCCACACCAATTGAACCCTCTTGCATCAATCCTTCCAGATCAGAAGTGAAGAATTGAAGGGTTCTATATCTGACTAGATATAGAATTCGTGGAAGCATCAAGAGTAACGATTCCCTAAACTCTATCTCTCTCTCTCTTGCTTAATTTCTATTAATTCTAGCATTTAATTTTGTTTGGATTCAGTAATCAGATCCTAGCTATCTGGATTACTGAATCACAATCGCAATCTCTCTGTTTAATCTGAATAATTTGTGCAATTGAGCTTATATTGTTGATTATTTGATTGGATTTGGTGTTTGAACCCCAAGGGGGTGTGGATCTACCCATATCCACACTCCCGGGGTAGATTTAGTGTTGTTTCTGTTTTTCATTCGTAATTCAGCTTGTTGATTAGATCTGTATAGCTTCTGTTGATTCTGTGTTCATCTTGTTAAGTTTCTGCAGATTGCTCATATGTGTCACGCGACAGTTTCGTCTCCAAGTGATCCTGTGTCACGCGATATATGTGGTCACTGGTGCGATGTGTCATGCGACATACATGACCTATCTGCAGAGACCTTTTTCCTTTGTAATTTGTTTTAGATTGTTTGTATCAGGGATGTGGCCTCCCTAAATAATGGGCTCACAATATGTAATTCTCGTTTCATAATTAATAAGATGCATTTTTTCACACTTTGTTTATTATCAATATTTGCACACACTTTGGATTTACTTGGATGTTTTGATTGAAAGACTCGTCTATGGACGAGGCGTGTTGGGTGAACTCTCGGTTCTTCCCAACACGTAACCTGACCCCCGAACTCATGTTTTCTCTCTATAAAAAGGTTTTCAATGTTTCCTCTTAAAACGGCGTGGTGACTCCTTCTTTTCATTAAACCGAAATTTTTTGGGCGAGCGCACATTCACCCATAAAACCCAACAGTGGTATCAAAGCCCCGTTCGTATGGTTAGATTCAAATTGGCATGCTAGAAAGTTGTTATAAATTGTTTATAAATGTTCTAGGCTTGCTTTGTATGAGGTAGAATGTTTATTGTTTATGTGAAACAATATGAAATCGTCTTCTGATTATGATGAATTAAATCTGTAAAAGGGCTGTTTTATATGATTTAATTGCTTATAATCTGAATTGATTGAAATCTGGAAATCCTGCAAACTGGCTACCTATGTCGTCCGACATAGTAGGACAAAGGTGGAAATCTGGTAATCTGGCTAGTTATGTCACGCGACATACTTAGCCACTGGCTGATTATGTCACGCGACATAACATGCCAAATCTGTGCAGAATCAGTTTGTTAATTTTTCTGCTGATCTATGATTATGTTGATAATCTGAGATGTTTTATGTCTTAATCTGGATGCTATAAATTTCTGGAAATTGAGTTTATAGGGCTATGCTAGATTAATTCATTGTTTATGCTTGCTTAATTAATTAAAAGGTGTTTATTTAATTGTTGCGTTGCGTAATTATTAAAGTGTTCTTATGCTTGCTTAATTGTTTAAAAAGTGATTTTATTAATTATTGCGCTGCATGAAGAACTGTTATAATTCTAGAATGTTTTTGAACATTGAATTATAGTTCACTAATTGTTTACGAGAAACAAGTTAGTGTCTGATTGTTTATGAAACAAGTCAGTTTTACAAGTAGGATTATGCTGCAATCAAACTGATATTGTAGTTGTACATGTCTAGGAGAGTTCTGTCTAAGGATTGGGTACTTAAGTAGTCCTTGTGGCTCACCAGTTTCCTGGGAACTTACCTGGTGTACTTTACAGTTATCTTTGTTGACATGCTTATGATCTATTTTAAAGAACCTTCATTTAATGTTTAAGTTGTATGCCACCCCGAAAGTAAAACACTTGAGAAGTATTGGGATAGGTTGATGTAGTTTCGACTCAGTTGGGTGCATCATTCTATTCTAGTATGGAGCAAGATGAGATAATGGTTGATGTAGTTTCGACTCAGTTGGGTGCATCGTTCTATGTGTCTCATACGTTTGAAATTGGTTAGACTTAATTGGTGCTTTCAAAAGAGTTTTGACCCAAGGCATAAGATGAGATTAAAACATGTTTTGACATATGATGTCTAAAATCTCATAAAGGATCTAAGAGTCACATATGATGTGATTGATAAATGTTATCTACCTAAATAACTTAATTTTGGGCATTGACTCAGTTAAACCAAAATTGAAGTGAAATATGGATCTTAGCCCATTATAATTATATGATACATGCTTGTATTTGAAGGTGTATAATTTAATGGGAGTATTTGTAAAATACATTATTTGCTCTTAAATGATAAATGTGTTGATATTGATATGTGTTCATATAATTTGTATATTTTATTGTAGAAGTAGCATTATATAATGATAATTGCGATTCGTCCTTATGAAGGACATAGTTCGAAAGGAATGATACAAATAATTTTGATTGGATCAAAAACCTAAAGAATGGTTCTTAGGTAAATTTGTACGTTCTTGACGAATTCGTTCCTACTGAACCCATTGCAAATGTTGCAAAGGGCAAATAAGGAAGCAACATTAGAAACATATTGATGATTCTGACAATATTGCTTGCCTTGTATTTGCCACCATGTTTAAAGGCTCTTATGAAGAAACCTTGAGCACATGATAACTATTCTTTTGTTATAGCATAACGCAAAAGGGGAAATGTTCCAAGTGCAAGCTAGGCAAAAGATGTATGTTGTGGTGAAGGCTATTAATTCATATGATGAAAGAAGGAGCAATCCGCAAATTGTGTTAATGGTTAACACAAGAAAGGGGTTCATAAAGGAAAACAAAGTAGGTAAAGCAAAGGTTGCTAAACCTAAGACAAAAGTTGTCAGAGCCGAAGAGACTAAACCCAAAGTGTCTCAAAAGGATGCAGTTTGCTGTCATTGCAATAAGATTGTCATTGGAAGCGAAGTTGCAAGGCTTATTAGGAAGGCCTAAAAGGTGAAGAAGGGCAATATGATTGCTACTACTTCAAATATCTATATGATAGATATTTTCCTTTCGACTTCTTGTTCTTGGGTATATGATGCCGGACATGGAATCCCACATTTGTTTAAATGTGCAAGGAACATAGAATAGAAAGCTACTCAAAGAAGGTAAATTAAACCTATGTGTAGAAATGGAGCAAGGGTTGCTACATTAGCCATAGGGACTTATGAAGTCACTTTACCTTGTGAAGTAGTACTTGTTTTGAACAAGTATGACTACATTTCGGATTTGAGTAGAAGTATTATTTCCGTTTCTTATATGGGTGATGAAGGATATAATTTTCTTATTGAAATAAGAAGTTTTATATTTATTTTATTATATATGCCTTATTGCATTGCATATGTCATTGAATGGTCTTCATATCCTTGAGGATGAGAAACAAAATAATATCGAAGATATCTATAATATAAATGGGAAATCTAAACCGAATAATATGAACAACGCATTCATATGGCATTGCCGGCTTGGTCAGATAAATAAGAAACATATATCTAAACTCCATTAACATGGACTCTTAGACTCATATGACTATCAATCATTTGAGGAATGTTGATCTTGTTTATTGGGATTATTGACCAAACCACCCTACACTAAAGTAGTGGGAGGGCTAGTGACTTATTAGTCATTATACATAAGATGTATATGGACTATTAAGCAGCATTGCTAGGAAGGATTTCGGTATTTCATCACATTTCACAAAAGACTTATTTAGATAAGACTATGTCTATCTGATGAAGTCCAAAGGTGAATCGTTTGAGATGTTTCGAACATTTCAAGATGAAATATAAAACAACTTGGTAAAAATATTAAGTACCTCGATTGGATCGAAGTGGTGAATATTTGAGCCAAGAGTTTGACAATCATCTCAAAACTGTGAAATTGTTTCAAGAATTGACTCCACAAGGAACACCACTATGAATGGTGTGTCTGAAAGGAGGAATTGAACCTTATTAGACATGGTTCGTTCGATGATGTGTCAAGATGACTTTCCTAATTCCTTTTGAGGATATGCATTAGAAATAATGCGGTTACACTGAATTGAGTCCTTACTAAATTGGTTCCTAAGACCCCACATGAGATGTGGCATGGAAGAAAACTTAGTTTGTCTTTCATGAAGATTTGGGGTTGCGAATCTTATGTAAAGAGACTTGTCTCTTATAAGTTAGCACCAAATTTGACAAAGTTATTTTAGGAAATTAATCTTACAACCACAAAGAGAACAAAACGTTTGTTGCTCTATACGATTTGTTTCTTGAGAAATAGTTTCTCAATAAAGAATCTAGTGGGAGTAAAAATTAAATCTTGAAAAGAGTTCAAGAACCCGAAAATAATATGGAACCAAGAGTAGAGATGGAACCAAGTTCACAAAGGAGTTGTGGAACCGGTTCAAGATGCACAAGTCCATCGTAGATCAGATAGGTTACAATCCGAACCCAAGAAATATTGATTTCTCGTATCGGAAAGTAATGAAGTGGAAGTCATTGAGCATGACGATCCTACTTCCTATCTTGAGGCGATGTCCACTCCTAATTTGGATAAATGGTTAGGAACCATGGAATCCGAATTACAATCCATGATTGACGATCAAGTTTGGAACTTGATTGGGCTACCTGAAGGTGTAAAAACTAAAGGGGTACAAGTAGGTCTTCAAGACCGACATGGATGGGAAGATGTATATTTTCATGACTAAGGATTATAACAAAGGGATTTAGGTAAATTCATAGTATCGACTATGATTGAAACCTTTTCGCCAGTTACAATGTCGAAGTCTGTTAGAGTTTCAATTGCCATTATCACATATTGTGACTATATGATATGACAAATGGATGTCAAACGACTTTCTTTAAATGGAAAGATTACTAAGGATGTGTAGAGTACACAACCCGAATAGTTTGTCGATCCAAGAAACTCTAATAAATTATGCATGTTGCAAAGATCCATGAGATGGGTTAAAGCAAGCTTCAAGGAATTGGAATCTTTGTTTTGATGAATTGGTCAAAGAATTTGACTTCATCAAAGAACAAAGATGAATCTTGTGTATGCATGAAATTCAGTGGGAGCGTAGTATCATTTCTATTGTTTTATTACAATGATATCTTACTCATTGGAAAAACAAGTTCCGACACTTAAGACTGTTAAGTCTTGGTCAAGGAAAGGTTTCTCAATGAAAGATATGGGTGAAGCCGCTTACATCCTTGGCATCAAGATCTATAGAGATGGATCTAGAAGGATAAATTGGTTTGAGTCAAAATGTTCACATTGACAAGGTTCTTAGAAGAGTCTAAGAAAGGTAACTTGTCAATGGATCATGGTACTTCTCTTAGCAATATTCATTGTCTTATGACAACTGATGAGCAAAAGGGAAATGAATGAAGTTGCATATGCTTCGGCATTTGGATCTGTCATGTATGCCATGATTTGTACTAGACCTAGCGTCTCATATACTCTAAGCATGACAAGTCAATACCAATCTAATCCTGTGATGAGAACCATTGGATGGCAGTCAAGATAATCCTTAAGTACTTAAGAAGAACTAAGGATACGTTCTTGGGATTTGAAAGATTAGAAGTTAATCTTGTTGTAAGGGTTACATAGATGCTAGCTTCCAAACTAACAAAGTTATTTTAAAATCGCAATTAAGATTTATGTTTATGCTTATTAGAGGTGCAGTTTTGATTGGAAGAGTTCCAAGCAGAAATTGTAGCCAATTCTACCACTAAGGCCAAATTTTAGCAAATATGATGTGGCTAAAAGAGGCAGTTTGGATCAAAAGTTCATTAGTGTTTTGGAAATGTTCCAAGTATCACTAATCGGTGAAACTCTTGTTATGACTATAGTGGTGCCACTTGTGCAAACAATGGAACCAAGGTCACAACAACGATCCAAACACTCACATAGACATTCTTTGAGGAATTCATAAAGAATGAGAAGAAGTTAAGATATACAAAGTATCAACCGATGATGACATTAGGGATTCACTTACAAAGACCCTCGCACAGGCAGAAGCATGATGGTCATGTTAGATCCATGAGTATTCGATACATAAATGGAGCCTAGTGCAAGTGGGAGCTGTTAGTGTGTGTGCCCTAGGCTTATAGTTTCTATAAACCTTGTTGTATCGTCTTTATCATTAATAAAAGAGAAATTTTATTTTGATTAATATATGTTTTGCATGTTTATTATATTAATCTGTGTCCCTAGTTATTTAGTGTAAGTTGGTAATGGATGATCATAGAGATGATCATATGCATAGAGATGCACATTACAAACTTGTAAATAACTAGTATAAATGCTAATGGATAATCATATGATGATTATTTACATAGAGATGCACAATAGATTTATGGGTACTTGTTAGAGAACAAGTGACTGGACTTGACCCGTATGAGATTTATGTCATGGTCAAATGTCATAATTAAATCTCATATGGTCACTTCATTTAGTCCCTAGACCTGAGATTATCATGACCTTACATATGATGAAAGTTATGTTTGATTTTAGTCAAACGGTATCTTAACACGATATCTATAAAGACTATCTTTGGCATGATCGGATTCATGATGGGAAGGATGATAAGTCAAGATGGAATTTGTCCCTCGGAAGAGAGATGTTTTGCTTGGGCCCATCGATGAGTGATAATGATGAAAGCGTGTGGCCAGACCCCAATGCGATTGGATTATCATTATACTCAAGATCGAGAAATCATTGAACAAATACAAGTTGACGTGGACCATGACTTGTGTTCAATATAACATCGTGAGACAAAGGGAGAAATGGAAGTGTACCATTGGAAACGTGAACTCTTACGTTGTGTTATTTGGGTAGACATAATGGCTTGCTAGAGTCCGCTTATGTCTTATGAGGGTCGATATGATCAGACTCATTGCCAACATAATACAATCCTATTGGGTCACACACAAATAGAATGAATTGGTTGAACAAAAGGAAGAATGATTGAGAGTTTCTGTAAACTGGCTAAGTATGTCACACGACATAACTAGCCACTGGCTAAATATGTCACGCGATATAACTAGCCACCAGACGCGGATTGACAGCCTGATCTCCTAATTCGATTAGGAAACATATTAATGCTAATGTAGTATAAATATGAGAGGTCTGTCAACCCTAATGGCCTAGCCGAATTTTTCAATAGAAATTCACAACCAAAAGTCCTCTCAATATTCTTCCATAAGTTTTAGGAATCTAGCAATTCCCAACCCAAGAATCGTTCTCGACATTCATATTTGTGTGGATTACCAAAAGAGGGTCTTAATTTGTTCAAACAAATCAAAGGCCTAGAGTTCAAATCTGAAGATCCAAAGGAGTTGAAGATTCGAAGATTTGAAGATCAAAAGTTTGTGATTACGAATCACATAATTATCCGTTCGGTAGCTCAAGACCGGAAAGCAATTAAGGTTGGTAAATTCTATCTCATAGGAATTCAATTTAATCGTATAGAACGGATCTTAGGGCTTGGGTTTTGTGTTAATTTGATGCTTAATTCCGCTGCGCATGGACCCATAAAACCCAACAGTTCTAGCATTCAACAATTCAAGAAAGGAATCAAGGCAAAATTGATTTCTTACCTCCCCGACGTTCCTGACTCGTCGATTATGCATCTCCGGATTCGTATATAACACATCCGGGTTCTTCGAAGAAGGAACCAAGGAGATCCAATTTCTTTGAAGCTCCATCCTTTGTTCGATCGTCTCATTGCTCCGTTGTCGACGACCTCTCCGAGATCCTTCCGCCATTGCGAGCAATTTAAGCTAAAAATGGAAGATTTTGGTGTGACAATGGAGGTTTTCTCTCCTTCTCTCTCGCTGGTTCACGCAAACAGGAAGAAGAAATGAAGGGGGTGCCTAAGGTTTTAAACCCAGTCAAAATCTGGGAACTGTAAAATTCAAACTTGGTCCTGTAAGTACCCCAATCTGGATCACTCCCTTTCAAACACACGGGAAACACCGCAGACTCATCCACGCAGTCTCAGAGACCTCTCTCACTCAAAACCCTCTCAAAACCCTCTCAAACCCCCAACCAAACCAAGGGAGGAGCCTTCCTGGGATAAAAAGGGACAAAAGGACCTTTCGGGAATTTTTCAGAAACCTAAAGCAATATAGGTCCGTACGGACCTCTTTGTTTCCATAATTACCGAATCCCCTTAAAGTCCACAATATTCCCTCAAATCCCGGAGAAATGATGGTTTCCATGCGACTCTGGTCCGTACGATTCTTTGCATGCAAGATGGTCCGTACGGACCTCTTTGCAAGGGGACATCATCATTTCCAGAATATTCACCATCATTGCATATTCCCTCAAATCGAGGAAAACCAAAATCCTGGATAACCAAGGAGGTCCGTACGGACCTCTTTGCACCAAATCTGAGACTATAAATAGAGGGCTCCCCCTCCTCATTTTTTCACACCTCCCTCTTCTCTCTTCCTCCCTAAGCCTTCTGGCTCCCCTTCTAAGCCCTTTCGAGGCATTCCCGGCCCCTTCGGATCCTTCCGAGGCCTTCCGAGCCCCCTCGAGGTGCTCCGAAGCCTCTCCGAGCGCTCCCGAGACGCTCCCGCGCTGCCCCGAGGCACTCTCGAGGTACTCTGAGGCCCCTCGTGGTACTCCGAGGCCTTGCCTGGTCTTTCCCCGGTGTCCCGGCTCTTTCCGAGTCAAACCGACGATCCCAAACCACGCCGAAACTCTGCCCGAGTGACTCCTGCCACCACAACGCACGCCGAACCTCTGCCCGAGTGATCCCGACGATCCCCACGCACGCCGAACCTCTGCCCGAACGCAGCCTACAACCTCAACTCACGCCGAAACTCTGTCCGCGGACAACCGGCATCCCCGAAGCAATCCGGAACGCTACTCCGACCTCAAACACTATTCCCCTGCGGAAGACAGACACGAACCAACATTGGTAAGGCTTCCTTCCTATTCTATTTCAATACATTTCAATACAATGTAGACATCCGATACAGCATGCATTTTTAAAAGCACACACACACACACACAACTTTTTAAAGGATATTAGGGGTATCCGAAAGACTCGTTTTACGAGGCTACTCGGGTGAGCTCTAATATTCTAATATTCTCTTCCCGAGGAGTCATCTGACCTCCGAACTCAAAATCTCATCACACAAAAACAGTTTAAAATTTATCTTTAAACTGATGCCCTTTTTCAATGTTTTGGGCTTAATAAAAACGGCGTGGCGACTCTACAAAATGCGAAAGCAAACACAGCGAGACACCTCCAACCTCGCAAAACGCTAAGACGGAATAAGCCAGATGCCGGGGCGCGATTGTGCTGCCTCTGATCCGGCGAACATTCCCTACAGCGAACGAACGCGAGATGCACGGGGCACCATCGCGCGCGAGCCGGATCCCTGTAATTTCAGCTGGCGACTCTGGGACATTTTGTTTTAAAAACTTTTAAACAAAACAAAAGATTTTTAAAACAATGATGAGGGTCAAACTTTCATTTTACCCCTTTCCTTTAACTGTGTGTGTGTGCACGTGCTTCGTTTTTATTTTACAAAAAAAAAAATAAAAATACAAAAAAAATGCATCAATATACATCTGTGCATACATTTAAAATTCTTCAAAAATTTCTATTTTACTCGTAAAAGAATTTTAGAGACCGCACACTACGCGCACCGCCGCTCGGTTACACCGCACTCTACTCACACCGCCGCCTCGGTTACACCGCACACTATGCGCACCGCTGCCTCGGATACACCGCACACTACAACCCTTAACCCGGAGTGGTCTCAGCGCAGTCCGTTTGGTCTTCCTAGGCCTCTTGGGCGCGCACGGGATCATTCCAAACAGCCCATCCTAGCCAAGCGTCAACCCCGCACGCTTGAGTCTTGAGTCACACTCTGCCCAGGCTCGGTTGGTTTTTACCCAGCCCGTGTCATACACTGGATACATATACCATGCCGGCCATTTTTCGAGTCAAGGCTCGAAGCTCAAGATCCCTTGCGCAAGCAAAGCGATGAAAGGTCATGCTAAAATCTTGACCTGATCTTGATTTCCGAAGCTACACCCAGACGATGTTCCGTCCCGGATATACATCCATGCTCGCATGACACCATGTCATCACGCCTTTGATACATCAGCCATGACGATATGACCCAGCCAACGCCTAACGTCACAGATCCCTTGCGCAAGCAAGGTAAAGAGAGGTCATGCCGAACTCTTGACTTGATCTTGACTCAGTGGCCGGCTCGGTTCACTATTCACATGGCTAACGCATCAAAACGAACATGACAGGCTCGGTCCTTAGGTTCGATTTTTCTTTTAGGCCGGTGGAAACCGCTTGCACTATAGGACCCTCGCCTGGGGCTGTCCACCCCGGGATGTCGAAATACAGGTGCAAAACGAGGGGCTTATAGCCGCACAGATGGTCTCCACTGACCCAGGATCTAGCATAGTTGCGAAAAAGAAGAGCAATCTTTTCCAACCTACCTAGGATTCTGAGAAAATACTGTTTTAAGTAAATTAAAACAACAAAAAAAAAAAATCAAAAAAATAAAAGAAACGGAAACCGCATGCCACGTGAGCTTTCCCCCTTTTATCCCGTTAGGCCATTCCCGTGTCTAAACCTTGCCCATCACCCCCTCCAGCTAACAGAGAGTGGTCGAGAGTACCCGGGAACCCGTCTCCCAGTGTCAGAACAGCAAGGTCCTACCTTCTTCCCAGCTCCGTCACCAGGACAGTCCGTCAAATCCCCATGGCCAAGTCAGTGGATAACAAGGATGAGCACGGGACCTTACCCCCAAGAAATTTCCCAACACTGGAAGAAATTTGGCAGGTCCTCATGGCTATTGAGAAACGTCAAGGTGAGCAACAAGCCTGGATCGAAGGTGCCATGCACCACTTCGGAACCTTAGCCACCCAACCACCTGGGGCTTCCCAAGCTATGACTGCTCCTACAGCCTCTAACGTCTCTCATTGTCTCCCAGAAGTCAACCTGTTACCCTCGTACGAGCCATGCAGTTATGACGTAAGGCCACAAGACCTTCCAGAGGAAAGCCTCGCCCATCCAGCCTCCTGAGGTCCCGGTACCACCGCCGAACAACGAACACATCTGGTGGGACGTTTGCGATTGCAGTGCTTGTCTGGAAATGGATTTCCAGGATGCAATGAACGAGGGCCGTCCTCGACGAAAGAAGAAGCTATCTTCTCAACAAAACCTGAAAAAGAGGTATGAATCCGTGATCCCACAATGGAACCCTTGGAGAACCCTCCGAAAGTTTGACTACTACGTCATCTACTCCAAAGAAATCTCCCCACCCTAGTTCTCGCACAGGGCCACGGCAATGTTTGCTCCATGATCAGCTGGGACGAGCTTCGCACCGCCACCGAAGGCCCGAAGGTCCAGATAATCCAACCCCTGTCTTGGGAAGATCTCAAAGCCACTATTGATGCTTCAGAAAGCCATGACAGCTGAACGAATTGAAATGCGCAGCCCGGCCTTACGCCAATCCAGGCTCCTCCCACTCCAAACGGAGAGACAAGCAAAACCACAAGTCCAGAGGTGAATGTTCTACTGACACGTTCCGGTCAAATCCCAGCGAATCCTCCACGGACAGACAAAAGGCCAGCCATACCTGAGCCACGAACCGAAAAGGGACCCTACGCCAAAGAAGCCGAAACCCCTGGACCCAAAGGTCAAGATCCTGTCTTGACACAGCCTCAAGCGCACTCAGCTAACATCTCACTCTGGTCCTTACTCACTTCATCTTACCCGCACAAGCTCAAGTTGGAAGAAAGCCTGGCCTGCACCATGGTTCCCATCACAGTGACACCTGATGAAGCAGCCAAATGATTGGCAACGTCAATTACAGCAATATCATCACCTTCACAGAGCTCGATCTTCCAAAATTTGGGGCTGACCACAACGAGCCTCTCTACATAACAGTTCAACTGGACGAGCGCCGTCTCCCTCGGGTGTTGGTAGATGGGGGATCATCCATGAACGTCCTTCCAGCCAAAATGATGGATTTGCTAGGGATCAAAGCAACTGATCTAAAACCCTCGACTCGAGTGCAATCAAGGCATACGACTCAACATCCCGCCCAGTCTTGGGAATAGCCACCTTGAACCTTTGGTTTGGAAAACAAATGGTCCCGACAGACTTCCAAGTCATCGACATCCCGATCACATTCACTGCCATTCTGGGACGCCCTTGGCTACATCAGATCAATGGGGTGGCATCCACTCTCCATCAGTGCGTAAAGTTCGTCCAAGGAACAGATATGACCATCATCTACGGCGACAAAGATAGTCACTGAAAGGACCGATACCAACGGCGTCCCGGTCTTAGAAATCAAACCCGACGATGATGGCATGATGTTAACAGGGTTCACCATCGAAAGCCCAAAGGCCCAAGTGTGCCACATAGACCTGCCTTTGATTTGGGACAAGATCCCTCCCCCGATGAAAATGATGAAGCACATGAACTACATCCCGGGGCTCGGTTTGGGAAAACGCCATCAGGGCACTCAACAGATCATCAATATCAAAGAACAGAATACCCTGCACGGCCTGGGATACTCTCCTACTCCCGAACACATTGCGGAGGACAAGCGAGCTGCACGTAAACGCTCCACAGATAACAAAAGAGGCTTGCACGCAATCTCCGATCTTCGTCCTTACAGCTTCGACATGACCAAGTACTTCACAAGGAAGGCCGGCAACTTGGAAGAAGATCCAGAAAAGGGAACAGAATTGATCAGCGCCAAACAAAGCTGGCCGACAACCATGGACAAGCTCCAGCAGAACCTGGCAAGATTCAGAGGCCTCAAGCCAAATCCTGTCCGAAGAGCATTCCTCGACACATCACCCCTGCCGGGATCCACAACCACCACTATTCACAGCGAATTTTGGTTCGGGAAAACCCCCTCTTTGGCGGAAGAATTCGAAAAACTCTCTGTCAACACCCCTGCCTTCAACAAGCGGGACGAGTCTGCATTCGAGCTAGCAATGCCCAAGACAAAAGCAAGAGACTCCGTAGACGATGCTTGGGACGAACCACTGTTACACCTGCTCTTCAAAGAAGAAATCGAGATGCCAGATCTAATCGATTTTGTTTCTGATAACTCTGTGATAGCAATGGTCGGGAACGGTGACATAAAGCCTTTCAAACCCCATCTCCTACCAAGCTCATTGCCCCTCAATAATCGGGCCACATTCTCCGACCTACCGCCAAAGAAAAGGACATGATCGAACAACTTGGTCTGACCCCTCGAGTCCTAGAGTCTAGTGTCAAAACTCATCCTGAGTCCATTAGCTTTGAATTTGAGTCTCTCGAGTCATCTGATGGCCTCACGCCAGAAGATTACGAACTCATTGCCAATAATGTATTCCCGTATGCTCTTAATGAATGCTTCGATCTTTCCGAGTATCCTCTCATTGCATCTTTAACAACCGATGAAATTAACTAACACACAAACAGCTAATAACGATTCACTTGATAAAGAAGCATACATTAAACGAACAATACATTAAGCACATCTTTAAGCATGTTGTCAAACGAGAGAAAACCGGGCCCAAGCCGCCGAGAAGGTTTTAATCACAACGATTTGCAAGATTGCCGAAGAGCCAAAGAGACGCAAGTCCGACGCCATTTCCAAAGACAAGCCGATCTTCCAATACCTCAAGAACGGGAAACCGCCTTCATGAACAAGGAAGGTCAACACCCTGTAGGGGTCAAAACCAAGAGCATCATGGCCCTAAAACGCCTTGCCTCTCACTTCGTCATCCTCGGGACATGTTATACAAGAAACGCTACCACGGGCCACTCCTACGCCGCGTCGCCCAGAAGAAGCGAACAAGTTCATGAACGAAGTCCACAACGGGGCTTGCGGTCCCCACATGAATGCCCGAGCCCTGATGCAAGTCATTCTCAGGATGGGCTACTACTGGATCTCCATGGAGGCCGATTGCATCCACTTTGTCCGAAGCCGCGACAAGTGCCAACGGTTCTCCAACCTCAATCATCTACCACCCCACGATCTCTACCGCATGACTACACCTTCGCCCTTTGCCACTTGGGGAATTGACGCCATCGGGAAAATCGCTCCGCCAGCAAAGAACGGTCACGAGTTCATCTTAGTAGCCATCGACTACTTCACCAAATGGGTCGAAGCCAAGTCCTACAAGGTACTCACCTCCAAGAAGGTCGCACATTTCCTCAAGGAAAACATCATATGCCGATACGGCATCCCAAATGAGGTCATATCGTACAACGGCTCACACTTCGAAGGAGAATTCGACGCATCGGCCGAATTCAAGATCACACGCCACAAATCTTCTCCCTACCGGCCACAAACAAACGGCGCCGTGGAAGCAAAGAAACAAAACCCTCGAACGGATCATCCGAAAATGACCACCCGAGGACGAGATTGGCCCGAGAAGCCGCACCTTGCACTTTGGGGCTACCGCACACGCCGTCACATCCACGGGAGAAACCCCATTTGCCCCGACATACGGGATGGAAGCAAACCCTTCCCATCGAGCTAGAAATTCCTCACTCCGAGTGCCGCTGAAAATGACATCAACGAAGTCGAATGGCTCCGAAGCCGACATGACGAATTGGCTCGCTAGACGAGCGACGACTAAAGGCCATGGAACACGTCCGAGCCTATCAAAGCAGATGGCTAGAGCTTTCGACAAGAAAGTCAAATCCCGAGACATCGTGGAAGGTGACTCAGACTTAAAGAAAAGCCTCCCACTCGAACCAACCCACCGGGAAAATGGGAACCCACATGGATCGGCCCTTTCGTGGTTCAAAAGATCTTCTCCTGAGGCGCCATGAAGCTACCGTATCTAGACGGCAATCCCTTCATGAATCCAAATAACGGGAAGCAAACTTCGCAGATACTTCGCTCAAGAAGAACAATCAGTGCATCTCTTGGCACTCCATGTAGTGTCGAACTACGCGCACTGAGCCCTCTAGTCCTGGGAACGTAGGCAACCTTAATTGGTCCGGCCTAAAAATACACAAAAAAGTCAAAAGTTTGAATGTCAATCAAGACCTCCATCAAGCTCCGCACTTTTCAAGAACACGCCCCAACAGTCACCTTGACCAAGTCAAACGACGGCGGCAACATCAAAGGACATCCGAGGGTCACTCAAAGATCAAACGATCGACTCATGTCCACTTCCAAGCCAGGGCTTGTCTTCGCCCTCACGCGCTTCAAAAAAAAAAAAAAAAAGAGAGCTCGAGCAAGGGCTCACAACAAAAAAAAAAAAAAAGAAGCTCAAATGTAAGCCGCGAAATTGAGGTCAAGAGCCCGACGCCAACAAGCGGCAAGGAAGCTACGAAAAGACCGTCGAACGACTTGTCAAGGGAGCATTCAACCTCTCACCCAAATACAAAGCCTCAAAGAAAGGGGATTGCCGTCATGGCTCGCATCGTTTGGCCCGCGGATGCAATGTAAAAGTCCAAAGATGGACGCCGACAAAGTGCACAAAAGAAACAAAGGCAAACAAGAGATCTTGCGTCTCGACAAAGCTTTAAAAGTAAATCACAAATCACTAACGGTTACAACATTTCTTGATGAGTTCAAGCACGGTCTACTCTCAAGTTCACAACATGCTAAAAGACAAACTTTAATACATTTAACTAATAATGTGTTTGCAATGCAATGAATGGATACCTAGGAGGTCATTCCGCGCCATCTCGCGCTTGTCCCCTCGCCATTCTTTCCTTTCTTCCTCGTCCCCGGCGAGTCTTCTTTCGCTCCACGTGAACCAACTCGCGTCTCTCGCCCGAGATCCGGGGTCCTCCCCGTAGAGTCAAATAATCCAAGAGCTCTCGTGGCTTCATTCGCCCGTGCTTCGGCTCGGATCTCCTCCCCGCGAGTCCGTAAAGAGGACCTCTCCCCGTCGGGCCGGTCAACTCTAGTCTCGTAGTCAAACAAAGTGTCTCCCGTCACATCCAAAGGGTCGACTGTGCTTCGGCACTCCTAAGGCAATAGCTACTACGGCAACCGGGTCCTGCACCGCTACACGCCCGCTCTCCAAGACCACTTGGGACTCGCCCAACATGCCGCTCATACCAAAGCCGATACCGAGTCGTCAACACGACACTCTCCCGACGTCTAAGAAGTACCACAGAGGGAAAGCGGAATACTTCCATACCCTCGTACAATACAAGAAGGCACTGAGCCGCCATACAAAGAGGAGCTATCTCCGCAGAGCAAGGTCATCCCAAACCTCAACAAAGGCTCCCGCTTCATCCCAAACTCGCCGGAAACAAGCGACGGAATATAGAAGGAGGACCAAGACAAACCCGGAACTCGACAACGTAGGACCCTTCCCGCAAGATCCTCCCGGTCTCAATCCTCCAGGCGGAACCCACCGCCGGATCCGATGCGTACCAAGCCGTGCCATCCATCTCTCCCAGCGGATCGATCCATATCCAACACAAGAGGTCGCCGAGCAAATGACCACGGGCTAAACGACGCTTCGGAGCCTCTGCATGGCCTCGAAGTCTCTCTCGCAGCCACAAGGTGAGCAAAGCGGGGCTTCCCCTCTCATAAAACGATCCCCTGGGCCGCGACGGCCGATACCATGAAGAGTCTCCCCAAAGACCAACGGGACAATATCCTCTCCAATCGCAAAGGCCCTACCACATCTAGCAAAGCGCCATCACAAATGCCAAGGGAGCCGACCGCAAAGAGCGTCGCTATCACGCACAAGGCAAATACATCCCAAGAGACGTCACTCATCATCAACCATGAACCGCTCCCATAGCCGCGTAAATGTCGATATGACCCGAATCAAGGATCATGCCCCGCACTTCTTCCAACGAAGTACGAAGAAAGTCTCGCAAGCTTCACGCTCACAAAGAAGACCACCAACCAAAGGAAGCGAGATGGCCTCCACCTCCTGGTCCTCCAATCAAAGCCCGAAAATCCTCAAAAGTGGGCACCATTTCATTGTAGGAGAAACAAGACACGTGCCTCCTAACATCCTGCAATCTTCGCGGCAGCCCGCAACAAATCCCAATCAGAACCAACTCCTTAAAAGACCAAACCGAGCAAAGACGAAACCTTACCTCGAAAGCCCGTCTCGATGCCTCATACGGCGCCTCATCCACATTTTCAACCGCTCAAGGAAGTGTGCTTGCCTCTGCGAAAGCCTCGGCAAAATTCTAGGGACATACGAAGAATCCATGGCAAAAATGGAGGTTCCTAGAGAAAATGGGGAAGAAAGCTCGAAAATGGCCGCAAATGGGGAATGGGAGAAAGTCCAGACACCGGAAAACATTTAAGTCCTCCCGAGCAAAGTTGGTCCGTACGGACCTCTTTGCAATGTAGGTCTGTCCGTACGGACCTCTTTGCAATCAAAACCCATTTCCTCAAAGAACAAGCGATAACAACCACCGTCCTCAAAGAAACCTTGCTCCAAACAAGCCCAAACACTCGGCCAAAGCCATTTCCTAAGCAAACCAACACTACCCACAAACGCACTCTCACCACGTGGCATGCACAAAAATAAAATAAATAATAGCAACAATTTCTAGGACAATTCCTGAATCACAAAAATAAATGACATTACATCTTAAAATAAAATACCGTTTTGCCATGCAAATACATGTGTTTTATTACATGTACAAAATGTCTGTTGCAAAAAAAAAAAAAAAAAAAAAAAAAAAAAAAGAGAGAGGGATATGAAAAGAGGGAAAGCAAATGAATACTAATCGAGCCCTCGTCATCATCATCCTCGCCAAGATCCTCCAAAGAAAAATCGGGCATCCTGAATAATCCCGCCTCCGTCACGCCTCATCATCGTAGTACCGAGCTCCCTCCGAGCCTCGCCACTCAAAATAATCAAGGATCAAATCCGCGAAAGGGTCGAAGAAAGAAGGCTCGAGAATCCTCACTCCCGAGCGCCATGCGGAGGCATGAACCGATAAAAGGGCTGCTCCTCGAAGGCCCCGCAACCTGTGAAGACGCCCCGGCATCCATGCTATGCCGCCTCTCGAAGGCCCTCTCCGCTGCGGCTCCGGCTCGGCTCTAGGCGGAGGAACGTCCACGTAATGCCTCAAGGCATCGGCTCATACGCCGGCATACGACGCGAAGACCGGCAAGACATCTTCGACGCCATCTTCTTAGCAAAGGATCTCATCGCCACATAACGGCGAGTAGCCGCCGCATCGTAGGCTCTCCCCGGACTCCGCACAAGCAAACAGCCAAAGGAAACGCTCATCAATGCAAAATATACTCAACAACAAAAAGAGAAAAATACGTAAAAGATGCCAAGATGGAAAAGAGTCAAGACACTCACCGATCTGTCGGGGTCCACTCACGCAGTGAGCTCGCCCGGAACGGCATGCACACCCTCCTCCGCGATCCGTCCCCACGACATAAGTGAAATCCGGCCCCGGCATCGGAACCTCTGGGAGCCCGCGACCAGCCTCTCTCCTCGCCACGCACTGCGGCGTCCTCAACTTCCTCCTAACGAAGGTCTCGTACTCCTCACCAAACAAAATAAACTCCTGCACCCACACCGCCAAGGTACCTCTCAAAATCCAGCACATCCATATCCCTGAGTCAAACATCCCAAACGGAGGGTCCCTGAGCCACGGGAAGCACACCCGGCCATGCCGCGTAAGACTCGCTCCCCGCATACATGGCGTCGCAAGTCAAGCCCCGCAAAGATCTTCCGCTGCGCGTCACCCCTGGGAGCTCCTCAAACTCATCACCTCATACCGAGCCCACGGGAACAAGACGAAACCCTCACGGCTATCTCGCTCCAAACGCTCCCGCACCTCCCCGTAGGCAATGGTGAGCTTACCCCCGCCGGTCCTCCTCCTCCCGGCCGTACGAGCCCAAATGAGCATAGCAGGATACGCAGCAATGCCCCCCTGTGGATCTCTATCCCATGGGAAGCACCGAAAGACCTCATAAAACCACACTCGCGACAAAAGCAGAGAAGAGCTCAAAGAAAAAAAAAAAAAAAAAAAAAATGGAGAAACGACAAGTTGCTAAATCAAAAACAAGAATAAACTCATACCTCCAGAGCAAAATCAAAGCAGCCAACGAATTGGCCACACCCCTGGCTAAACCGGTCCAGAGAAAAGTAGAGCTCGGCCAAGCTCGCTCGCCCCAAGCAATGTCGTGCACTTATCCAAATCGGGCCAAGCTCTCCAACAGAGCAAAGGAGCTGCGGTCGCGTGGTTCGAGAACAGAGTCTCTGGACAAGGCATACCACAAGAAGGAGCGCGCCAATCGCTCCGCCGTTACCCGGCCGGTACCCGGATGTAGGCCCCAATACCGGCCGTGATCCTCATCTCTACGTCGCCGTACAAGATCCCTGTGCCCTCGCGAGGACGAGGCTCAAAGCCCAAGCAGCTCGGTCGGACATCATCCGAGATCATATCTCTCTCCACCTCACAGCTCTCCTTTCAAGGAAAGCCCGTAATCGCAGCAAAATCGGTGGGCGTCACCGTCACCTCGCCCCACTGTGGAAGGTGTGGGTGGTATCCCACCAATACTGTAAAGGCCGAGGAAGATACTCTTGTTCTTCCTCGTATCGTAAATCCCAAATGTGTTCTCCACGAACACACCTAGGCCGTGGCATAAACCAACCTCCGGGACTCGGCCTACCGCCCACGGAAATATCGTGCATCCGCCGCCATAGTTTCCACAAATGCTCTCGAGCGACCCCCGAGTCTTCATCCTCTTGGCCTTCCCGGCCGTAAGCCCCGCATCCCGCAGTGTAAACACAAAGAAAGGTACGTCAATCACGATTTAATATAACGGCACATATAACCCGTCACAAAACACGGCACATATTGCACATAATTTTCATATACATTATACATATAATTTTTCCATGTAACCCGTCACAAAACACGGTACACAATGCACATATTTCTCACATATAATGCACATATAATGCACACGATTTTCACATATATCATGCATATGATTTTTCCCATGCAGTCCGTCACAAAACACGGCAAACACTGTACACATTTTCTCAAAAGAAAAAAGGGGGGGGGATTAAACCCTACACGACACATATTTTCCCCACAAAGTCCGTCACCCAAAAACACGGCACACACTATACAGCACATTCTCAAAAGAAAATCCGTCCCAACACGGCACACACTTTCACATATAACCCGTCACAAAACACGGCACGTGTCACATTTTTTCACAAAAATTATCATTACACGATAATTTTTCTCATAATGTACATACATAAATAGCATACGGTACAAAACACCAAAGCATGATAGGCACTTTATTTTCACAAATAAGAGCTAATCTACACATTTCTGCACAAAATACACATACCCACAATTTTTACATGTCCATTTTCAACAATTCATCAAGAATTTCACAAAAAAGGCATAAAATAATAACAAAAAATTCAAAAATGCGAAAAACTAAAACCTAGTTCTAGCATTCAAAAATTCGAGCAGGAAATCAAAACGGAACAGATTTCTTACCTCCCCAACGTTCATGGAGCGACGATTATGCACCTCCGGATTCGGATACAAAACATCCGGGTTCTTCGAAGACGGAACGAACGAGGTCCAATTCCTTTGAAGCTCCATTCGCTGCTCAACCACTTCCTGACTGCGTTGTCTACGGCTCCTTCGAGATCCCTCCGCCATTGCGAGCAAATCAAAGGAAAAATGGAAGATTTTGGTGCAAAAATGGAGGTTTTCTCCTTCTCTCTCTCTACGCTTCAGAACCGAAGAAGAAGAAGTGAAGGAGCCTCGGTTTTAACGCCCGGTCAAAATCTGGGAACCGTAAAGTCAACATGGTCCGTACGGACCTCTTTTGCAACTCAAAGTTGGTCCGTACGGACCTCTTTTGTGGGGTGCCCAAATGACTTTTCTGCCCTTACAAACTTTGCCCCTGGCTGTCCTAAGGCCTTTTTCAGCAAATCCAAGTGCAGAATGGTCCCTAACCCTTCAATCCAATCCCCGGCCGTCAAACGTAAGCCCGGTCCTCGCCTCCTCAACGGCAATTCAATCCTCGCCTCCTCAACGGCAATTCAACCACCGGCCGTCAAACGTAAGCCCGGTCCTCGCCTCCTCAACGGCAATTCAATCCTCGCCTCCTCAACGGCATTTCAACCACCGGCCGTCAAACGTAAGCCCGGTCCTCGCCTCCTCAACGGCAATTCAATCCTCGCCTCCTCAACGGCAATTCAATCACCGGCCGTCAAACGTAAGCCCGGACCTCGCCCTCGCTCTCAACGGCAATTCAATCTCGCCTCCTCAACGGCAATTCAACGGCACTGTAAGGTAAGCCCGAACCTAGCCCACTTCAACGGCACGCAACGCAAGCACCTAGCCCACTTCAACGGCAACGCAAGCACCTAGCCGCCGTAAGCTCCGAACCTAGCCCACTTCAACGGCAACGCAAGCACCGGCAACAAAGGTAAGCCCGAACCTAGCCCACTTCAACGGCAACGCAAGCACCGGCAGTCAGTGTAAGCCCGAACCTCGCCCACTTCAACGGCAAATCAACCACCGGCCGTCAACGTAAGACCGATCCTCGCCCACTCCAACGGCAATTCAACCAATGCCCGCTCAACGGCAATTCAAGAAGGAGCCAACACCTCCCAGCACGAATATCAAGGCACAAGAAGCCTCCAAAACGACAACTCAGCCACTGGAGGTCCGAAGTCATCTTCCCAACATCGTAAAAGGGCCCTCACAGGTCATGCCATCCCCGAGCAATTCAAGCACGAAGTGATGTAAGCCCGAACTTCGCCCACTTCAACGGCAACACAAGCACCGCCATCAAAGTAAGCCCGAGCTCCTTCCCCAACAAGTCAAAGGGAAGTCATGCAAGACCGCATATCCTCAAAGACCGACCATCATCCTTGCCCACTCAAACGGCAAAACAAGCACGCGAAGGGAGCCAACACTCTCCGAGTACAAGTCCCAAGGCACGAAGCGCCTCCCAAAACGACAAATGATGAAGCAATCATCGGCCATCATCTCGCTTCACTTCAACGGCCAAGCCCCTGACGCCAGTCATCGTAAGTCCGACCTTCTCATCAACATGCAAAAACACAAATGGCACCAACCGCCGCGCATTGACGATTCAAGTCCTCACAACTATTCTCCGGCCCTAAGGCCTTAAACCACCCGATTAGGAAAATCGTAAAATTTCCATCCCAGACGCCACCACGTCCTCACACCGACGATGCGGTCACCCCGACGCCACCACGCCCTCACACCGACCTATACGGTCACCCCGACGCCACCACGTCCTTATCACCGACCTATACGGGCCACCCTGACGCCACCACGTCCTTATCACCGACCTATACGGTCACCCCGACGCCACCACGTTCCTTATCACCGACCTATACGCACACCCCTGACGCCACCACGTCCTTATCACCGACCTATACGGTCACCTCCCTGACGCCACCACGCCCTTATCACCGACCTATACGGTCACCCCGGACGCCACCACGTCCTTATCACCGACCTATGCGGTCACTCCCGACGCCACCACGTCTCTTATCACCGACTCTACAGTGGTCACCCCGACGCCACCACGCTCCTTATCACCGACCTATACGGCCACCCAGACGCCACCACGTCCTTATCACCGACCGATACGGTCACCCCCGACGCCACCACGCCCTTATCACCGACCTATGCGGTCACCCCGACGCCACCACGCCCTTATCACCGACCTATGCGGTCACCCCTGACGCCACCACGCCCTTATCACCGACCTATACGGTCACCCGTGACGCCACCACGCCCTTATCACCGACCTATACGGCTACCCCTGACGCCACCACGCCCTATCACCGACCTATATGCGTCACCCTGACGCCACCACGTCCCTATCACCGACCGATGCGGGCCACCCCGACGCCACCACGCTCCTTATCACCGACCTATACGGTCACCAGACGCCACCACGCCCTTATCACCGACCTACGCGGTCACCCCGACGCCACCACGTCCTTATCACCGACCTATACGGCCACCCAGACGCCACCACCACGTCCTTATCACCGACCTATGCGTCACCCCTGACGCCACCACGCCCTTATCACCGACCTATACGGCCACCCAGACGCCGCCACGTCCTTATCACCAACCTATACGGGTCACCCTGTGACGCTCCACGTCCTTATCACCACCGACCTCGGCGGTCACACAACACTCTGTGGCACCACCACGCCCGCATTCACAAAACACTCACCCCACACCCGAACTACGACTGTGCTTGATTCCCGCCGTGATACGTGAGGGAATCCTATCACAGGTCCACTTATTGACCTAAACGGTCACCCAAAAGGACATCACCACGTCCTCACTTTGACCCTCACGGTCACTTCCTCTCCCAAAGACGCGATCCGCATTAGGACCCTTATCTTATCGGCGACCCCACTTCTTTCATAAGTGACGTCGTCGAGGGGCTTCGTAAGTACCCCAACTGGGATCACTCCCTTTCAAACACACGGGAAACACCGCAGACTCATCCACGCAGCCTCGTAGACCTCTCTCACTCAAAACCCTCTCAAAACCCTCTCAAACCCCCAACCAAACCAAGGGAGGAGCCTTTCTCGGGATAAAAGGGGACAAAGGACCTTTCGGGAATTTTCGTGAAACCTGAAAAGCAATATAGGTCCGTACGGACCTCTTTGTTTCCATAATTACCGAATCCCCTTAAAGTCCACAATATTCCCTCAAATCCCGGGAGAAATGATGGTTTCCATGTGTACTTGGTCCGTACGGACCTCTTTGCATGCAAGATGGTCCGTACCTTTAATTCTTTGCAAGGGGACATCATCATTTCCGTAATATTCACCATCATTGCATATTCCTCAAATCGAGGAAAACCAAAATCTCGGGATAACCAGGAGGTCCGTACGGACCTCTTTTGCACCAAATCCGAGACTATAAATAGAGGGCTCCCCCTCCTCATTTTTTCACACCTCCCTCTTCTCTCTTCCTCCCTAAGCCTTCGGCTCCCCTTCTAAGCCCCTTTCGAGGCATTCCCGCCCCTTCGGATCCTTCCCGAGGCCTTCCGAGCCCTCGAGGTGCTCCGAAGCCTCCGAGCGCTCCCGAGACGCTCCCGCTGCCCCGAGGCACTCTCGAGGTACTCGAGGCCCTCGTGGTACTCCGAGGCCTCGCCTCGGTCTTTCCCTGTCCCGCTCTTTCCGAGTCAAACCGACGATCCCAAACCACGCCGAAACTCGCCCGAGTGACTCCCGCCACCACAACGCACGCCGAACCTCTCGCCCGAGTGATCCCGACGATCCCCACGCACGCCGAACCTCTCGCCCGAACGCAGCCTCTACAACCTCAACTCACGCCGAAACTCGTCCGCGCACAACCGGCATCCTCAAGCAATCCTAACGCTTACTCCGACCTCAAACACTATTCCCTCAAGCGGAAGACAGACACGAACCAACATTGGTAAGGCTTCCTTCCTATTCTATTTCAATACATTTCAATACAATGTAGACATCCGATACAAAGATGCATTTTTAAAAGCACACACACACACACACAACTTTTAAAGGATATTAGGGGTATCCGAAAGACTCGTTTTTACGAGGCTACTCGGGTGAGCTCTAATATTCTAATATTCTCTTCCCGAGGAGTCATCTGACCTCCGAACTCAAAATCTCATCACACAAAAACAGTTTAAAATTTATCTTTAAACTGATGCCCTTTTTCAATGTTTTGGGCTTAATAAAAACGGCGTGGCGACTCTACAAAGCAAAACACAGCGAGACACCTCCAACCTCGCAAAACGCTAAGACGGAATAAGCCAGATGCCGGGGCGCGATTGTGCTGCCTCTCGGATCCGGGCGAACATTCCCTAACAGCGAACGAACGCGAGATGCACGGGGGCACCATCCGCGCGCGAGCCGGATCCCGGGTAATTTCAGGTCCGTACGGACCTCTTTACATCCCAGGTTGGTCCGTACGGACCTTCTTGCAACGGAGGGCCAAAGTACTTTTCTGGCCTTATAATCTTTGCCCCCGACTGTCCAAAGGCCCATTTCAGTAGATTCAATGCAGTTGGGTCCTTAACCCATCAATTCAACCACCGGCCGTCAGTGTAAGCCCGGACTTCGCCCACTTAACGGGATTCATTCACCGACCGTCGGTGTAAGCCCGGACTTCGCCCACTCAACGGCAATTCAACCACCGGCCATCAGTGTAAGCCCGGACTTCGCCCACTCAACGGCAATTCAACCACCGGCCGTCAGTGTAAGCCCGAACTTCGCCCACTCAACGGCAATTCAACCACCGGCCGTCAGTGTAAACCCGGACTTCGCCCACTCAACGGCAATTCAACCACCGGCCGTCAGTGTAAGCCCGAACTTCGCCCACTCAACGACAATTCAACCACCGGCCGTCAGTGTAAGCCCGGACTTTGCCCACTCAACGGCAATTCAACCACAGGCCGTCAGTGTAAGCCCGGACTTCGCCCACTCAACGGCAATTCAACCACCGGCCGTCAGTGTAAGCCCGAAGTTCGCCCACTCAATGGCAATTCAACCACCGGCCGTCAGTGTAAGCTCGAACTTCGCCCACTCAACGGCAATTCAACCACCGGCCATCAAAGTAAGCCCGAGCTCCTTCCCCAGCAAGTCAAAAGGAACTACTTGCAAACCCGCATATCCCCATACACCGGCCGTCATCGTAAGTCCAAACTTCGCCCACCAAACGGCAACTCAAGCATCGGCCATCAAAGTAAGCCCGAAGTTACCTTCTCAGCAGAAAAAGCCCCTACCAGGCCACGATAATCCCCAACGGATGAACACCGGCAGTCATCGTAAGTCCAACCTTCTCCCGAGCAAATGAAGCACGAGGCATCTACACCTCTCGCAATCAAAGCACAAGGCAGCAACGCCTCCACAATCGCAGCCAGAAGACGATTCAAGTCCTCACACATGGCATAAACGCAGCCAGAAGACGATTCAAGTCCTCACACATGGCACAACCGCAGTCAAAAAACGATTCAAGTCCTCATACATGGCACAACCACAACCAGAAGACGATTTAAGTCCTCACACATGGCACAACCGCAGCCAGAAGACGATTCAAGTCCTCACGCATGGCACAACCGCAACCAGAAGACGATTCATGTCCTCATACATTACATATCTCCAGCCCGGAAGGCTTTAAACCACTCGTTCCGAAAGACCGTATAAACCTCCCACATCACTATCTCCGGCCCGGAAGGCCTTAAACCACTCGATTAGGAAAATCGTAAAATTTCCATCCCAGGACGTCACCACATCCTCACAATTGACCTCGGCGGTCATCCCATCCCAGGACGCCACCACGTCCTCACAATTGACCTCGGCGGTCACCACATCCCAGGACGCCACCACGTCCTCACAATTGACCTCGGCGGTCACCACATCCTAGGACGCCACCACGTCCTCACAATTGACCTCGGCGGTCACAAACCATCTTTTCGTAAGATTACCCATCTTCTAGTAAGATTGCACACCCTGGATGCCACCACGTCCTTACCACTAACCTCGGCGGTCACACAACACTTCAGGGCACCACCACGCCCTCATACACTCACAATTTCACGACCTCTGAACTACGACCAGGCTTGATTCCCGCCAGGGATATGTAGGGATCCTATCACAGGGTCCAGCCATCGACCTATACGGTCACTCAGGACACCACCACGTCCTTACCATCGACCTATACGGTCACTCAGGACACCACCACGTCCTTACCATCGACCTATATGGTCACTCAGGACACCACCACGTCCTCACCATCTGACCTAAACGGTCACACAATAGGACACCGCCACGTCCTCACACTGACCTACATGGTCACTTCCTATCCCAACACGCGATCTAGATTAGGACCCTTATCTTATCGACGACCCCACTTCCTCCATAAGTGACATCGTCGAGGGGCTTCTGTAAGTACCTCAATCTGGATCACCCTCTTCCGAGCACATGGGAAACACCGCAAACTCACAAACGCAGTCTCGAAGACCTCTGACACTCAAAAACCTCAAAAACCCCAAGCCAAACCAAGGGAGGAACTTTTCTGGGATAAAAAGGGACAAAAGGACCTTTTAGGAATTTTCAGGAAATCAGGAAAGCATTTAAGGTCCGTACGGACCTCTTTGTTTCGATGATTACTAAATCCCCTTAAAGTCCAACATAATCCCTCAAATCCCGGAGAATATCATTACCCCCCTGCATGGTTGGTCCGTACGGACCTCTTTGCATGCTAAGATGGTCCGTACGGACCTTATTGCATCTAAAAGCCATCATGGCTGAATCTTCTCCATCATCACAGATTCCCTCAAATAGAGGAAAACTAAATTCCTGGATTACCTAGAAGGTCCGTACGGACCTTCATGCAATTTTCTGGCACTATAAATAGAGGGCTCCCCCTCCCTCATTTTCAAACAATTCCCTCTTCTCTCCTCTCCCCCCAGCCTTCAGGCTCCCCTCTAAGACCCTTTGGGGCAATCCCGGCCCCTTTCGGATCCTTCCGAGGCCTTCCGAGCTCTCTTGTGGTGCTCTGAAGCCTCCCCGAGCGCTCCCACAATGCTCCCGCGCTGCCCCGAGGCACTCTCGAGGTACTCTGAGGCCCCTAGTGGTACTCTGAGGCCTTGCCTGGTCTTTCCCAAGGTGTCCCGACTCTTTCCGAGTTAAACCGGTAGCTTGAACGCACGCCGAAACTCTGCCCGAGTGACTCCTCCCATCCCAACGCACGTCGAAACTCTGCCCGAGTGATCCCTGCGATCCCAACGCACGCCGAACCTCTGCCCGAACGCAGCCAACAATCTCAACTCACGCCGAAACTCTGTCCGCAGACAACTGGCTCCTCCCAAAGCAATCCCGCTCCGTACCGGAACACTATTCCATCCTCAAACACCATTCCCCGGTGGAAGACAGACGCGAACCAACATTGGTAAGGCTTCCTTGCATTACTATTTCAATACATTTCAATACGTAGTGTACAATGTAGACATCCGATATCGCATGCATTTTTAAAAGCACACACACACACACACAACATTTAAAGAATATTAGGGGTATCTGTTCGGTCGAAACCTAACGGTTTATTTATATCCGCAAGCGCACGGGCTATTGTAATATAGCGGGTGCAAGTACGGGTCGATCCCACAGAGACAGGGTTTACTAGAGAATATTTTTGTCTTTAGAAAGTAAAAGAAAAGATTGGGGGGAGATACAATTTGTTTTTAGAAAAATAGAGAGAGCATAAACAGAAAGTACTTTGATTAAATTCTTATAAAACGAAGCATTCTCGGGATTGGAAATCATACACATAATCTTATTCATCAAATCGTCATTGTCTTAGAGATAAAAGGTTTTCATAAAAAGCAAGGATGGTATGTTAAGCCTACGCTACTTCGGGCTAAGACAATAGCGTTTGTATTCTTCACTAATTATGTCCTAACTGTTTGAGATTTACGTTTACGTTATTCCCACCCTGTCACAAACGGGTGTTCCGGCTTATCTCTTGCTGACCATAATTAGTAAGAATCCATTAAGGACGAGAGTCAACATACTTTCCATTAAAGGAACATCCCTAGGCCATTGAACTACTCTCGTGATCAATGAAACCTAGTTTCTTTATATGGTTCCGTCAATCGAGATTCTCCGCTAGGTACTTCTCTCAATTGACTGAATCATACAAATTGGACATCTCCAAAATGTAAGGCATTTAGAGAATGATATAAAGAAATTGTTTAGATGAAGGAAGAAGACAAGACTTAACATTTTTAGATGATGAATAAGTATGCTTTTGAGTTTCCAACCCCAAGAATAAGGGGGATTACTCACAAGCCATTTATAAAGTATAAGCAATAATAAAGGGTTGAGTAAGAAATACTTATGAATGTAGAAGGCAAGTGCTGAGAATAATGCTTCACTTTTATTTCCTCCAAAGTAACTCCAAGAACAAAACAATGACTTTGATCTTTAAATTCCTTGGGAAAATTGTTGTCACAAGTGTTTGTACTTTCTATCTATCTAATATCAGTGATTTCTCTCTAATAATTCGTGTCTAAGACTGATCACTAGGGTCCTATTTATAAAAGGGAGGAGACTCTTCAATCGGGTGCCATCAAAAGGTGCCTTTACGTCTGCAGTCGCGTTTTTCACGGCCGCGTCAAGGAAGATGCACGGCCGTGCGACCCTTGGCGCCAGATTTGAATTTGAGTCTTGACACTTCGCACGGCCGCTCCTGTCCAAGCTGCACGGCCGCTCCGTATAATGACACGGCTGATCCCTCTTCAAGACACGGCCACTCTATATTTAGGGCCACAAATGGCCTGAAAAAGGTCAAGTGCACGGCCGCTCCATCTTGGCTGCACGGCCGCTCCTTCTGAAATTTAGCTTTGTGTGCTTGATTTGGTTGGTGCTCTTCCATGTCTTTTGCCTTGAAGTGTCCAAGTATCCTTTTGATAAAAATGAACCTAAAACCTGTCTTTAAATGCAAGAAATATACCAAAAGCGTAAAATCTAGAAAATATGGAAAAGGAACTAAAAAGTATATGAAATGAAATGAGAAATGATGTTTTATGCAATAAAAAGTATATAAAACTAAGGATAAATGACTATATAATAGTCACTTATCAAACTCCCCCACACTTAAGCTTTTGCTTGTCCCCAAGCAAACTTAGAATGAAAATACGGAGAGAGAGAAAAAGCAAAATTGATCCCTCAGAAATAAAGTAGCAAGCCCTTAAATGCCTTTTAGATAATGCCTTTATCTTTCTAATCATATTTTGAATACCTTTAAAAATTTATCTATGAAGAAGCATTTTAGGGATATTTTTTTAAGGAGATAAAATGCAAGACTATAACCTAATATAGCATATATAGAATTTTGACCAAGTAAAGCATGCTAGAAGGAAAAATCTTAGATTTATTTCTTGGTAGAAAAAGCTGTCACTTTTTTAGAGTGATTTTTGAGAAAAGATGAATTTATTTCTTTAAAATGTACAAGAGAAGGTATAAACATTTATTCACAAATTAGAAGTTCCTGAAAAATTGAATTGCATTCTTGAATCACAAGGGTGAAAAATGGATGATGATAGTGGAAAAATCTCATCAAAGTTAAACAAATTTATCTTATTTTTGCACGTGTTATATTTTTGCAAAAGACCTAAGTTATTTTTGATCCTTTCAAGTAGGAGACATTGTGGTCGCGAACCCCATGTTCCTAATACTTAGATCAAGAATACTTTTGGATATTACTCATGTTTGGCAAGGAAGCATCGTCGCAACGAACGCCGTGCCCCGAGTTACTTAGGAAGTAATAGGTTTCTTTTTGCTTTTAAGGATTGGTGACAAATGTCACTCTTTTTAGCAATAAGATAAAAGTGTTTTACTTTGATTTGATTTGAAAAATGGAAGGATGGAATTTCTGATGAAAGGGTGTGATTCAAGGGATGCAAACAAAAAGGTGCTTCTAAAAAGGGAATAAACATTTAATAAAGATAAAAGATGTACAATCTTAAAGAAATATTTTCAATATTTGCATAAATGACCAAGCATAAAAAGAATTCCTTCTAATCAAATGCATTTTCCTTGATGAGACTCTATATTGTGCTATACTAACTTATGAGGCTTTCAATTATTTCCTAAAAATATCCCTATATTTTTCCTTTTTATAGATTTCTAAGTGTATAGAAAATATGAGAGAAAAGATAAATAGACATTTATACTAGGGCAAATGGCAAGCATAATGATAATGATTTTTGATCATCATAGGGTTTTTTTTTTTTATATACTATTATACATGCATAAAAGAAAAATGCAATTAAGTTAAAAAGAAAAAAAATACACTAGAAAGCGATTAAATCTAACCTAGAAAGCAAGTAAAAAAAATTAAAAATAGAAAGCGAAAAAATAAAAGGATAGATATACCCCCCACACTTGAAATGAGCATTGTCCTCAATGTTTCAAGGAACAATGCCAAATCCCGGGAGGGTAAAGAAAAAAAACTTACTAAAATGGTGTGGTATGTTCGCCCAAAGTAACGTATGAAACTACTCCAATTGGGTCTCCGGTCATGTAGTGTTTCAATCTTTGACCGTTTACTTTAAAATCTCCTTGTGTTTCGTTCCCAATTTCGATGGCTCCGTATGGATATACTTTACGCACTTGATATGGGCCCGTCCATCTTGATTTTAATTTACCTGGAAAAAGCTTCAAGCGAGAATTAAAAAGTAATACCATGTCTCCTTCTTTAAAATCCTTTCTTATTATATGAGCATCATGCCATTTTTTTGTTTTCTCCTTGTATAACCTGGCACTTTCGTATGCTTCATATCGGAGTTCTTCGAGCTCTTGTAACTGTAGTCTCCGCTTTTCACCGGCTTCTGCCAAGTCATAGTTTAGGGCTTTAATTGCCCAATATGCCTTATGCTCAAGTTCCACCGGTAAATGACATGGCTTTCCATAAACCAATCGAAAAGGAGTGGTTCCGATAGGTGTTTTAAAAGCGGTGCGATAAGCCCACAAAGCATCGTTCAACTTTATTGACCAATCCTTTCTTGAACTTATTACCGTTTTCTCCAAGATCCACTTTATTTCTCGATTTGATATTTCCACTTGCCCGCTTGTTTGAGGATGATATGCGGTGCCTGTTTTATGATAGACTCCGTACTTTTTTAATAAAGCATCAAACTGGCGGTGCGAAAAATGTGACCCTCCGTCATTTATGATGACTTTTGGAACCCCAAATCTTGGAAAAATTATATCCTTGAAAAGCTTCATGACGACTTTTGAGTCGTTTGTTGGAGATGCTATAGCTTCTACCCACTTTGAGACGTAGTCCACTGCTACCAAAATATAATTATTGTTGAAGGATGCGGGGAATGGTCCCATGATATCAATGCCCCAAACGTCAAAAATCTCAACTTCTAGAATATTATTGAGAGGCATTTCATTTCATCTTGAAATGTTGCCGGTTCTTTGGCAACGATCACAAGAGATAACGAAATTTCGAGAATATTTGAAGAGTGTGGGCCAGAAAAAACCTGATTGAAGAACCTTGGCGGCGGTTTTGGCTGTGCTTGCATGACCGCCATAATGAGATGAATGACAAAGATACAGAATGTTCTTGATCTCTTCATTAGGTACACACCGCCTAATGATTCCATCTGCGCAATGTCTAAAGAGGATCGGATCCTCCCAAAAGTAATTTTTAATTTCTGATAAAAATCTCTTCTTTTGTTGATAACTTATTTCTGGGGGAAGAATCTTGCATGCTAGATAGTTAACAATGTCTGCAAACCAAGGAATTTCAACATTGTTTATAGCAAGAAGATGATCATCCGGAAATGAGTCATCAATGGGAAGGTCATAATTATCGGAAATTTCTAATTCTTTAGGAAGACGGGATAAATGATCCGCGACCAAATTTTCCGTCCCCTTTTTATCACGGATTTCTAAATCGAATTCTTGGAGGAGAAGGATCCACCTTATTAATCTTGGCTTTGCATCCTTCTTTGTCAATAAGTATCTAATTGCAGCGTGATCCGTGTATATGATTACCTTTGATCCCACCAAATATGACCGAAATTTTTCCATAGCAAATATTACGGCCAAAAGCTGTTTATCTGTGGTGGCATAATTCATTTGTGCTTCATCCAGTGTTCGGCTAGCATAATATATTGCGTGCGTTTTCTTGTCTTTTCGCTGTCCCAGAACAGCTCCGACCGCCAAATCACTTGCATCGCACATTATTTCGAAAGGGAGATCCCAATCGGGTGGTTGTACGATAGGAGCGGATATCAAAGCTTCCTTTAACATATTAAAAGCTTCAAGACAAGGGCTATCAAACACAAATGGAGCATCTTTCATTAGTACATTAGTTAAAGGTTTAGAAATTTTTGAGAAATCTTTTATAAAACGTCGGTAAAATCCGGCGTGACCAAGAAAACTTCTTATACCCTTAACATTAGTAGGCGGAGGTAATTTTTCAATAATTTCGATTTTCGCCTTATCTACTTCTATTCCTTTTTCGGACACCATGTGTCCTAACACTATCCCTTCATTTACCATAAAGTGGCATTTTTCCCAATTTAGAACAAGGTTGACCTCTTCACAGCGCTGTAGGACTTTAGATAAATTCTTCAAACATTCGTCAAAAGAATATCCGTAAACAGAGAAATCATCCATAAAAACTTCCATAATATTTTTTATGTATTCGGAAAAAATGGACATCATACAACGCTGAAAAGTGGCGGGAGCATTACAAAGTCCAAAAGGCATTCTTCTATAAGCGAAGGTACCATAAGGACAAGTAAAAGTAGTTTTTTCTTGATCGTCTGGATGGATAGGGATTTGGAAAAATCCCGAATATCCGTCCAAATAACAGAAATGGAAATGTTTGGCCAATCTTTCTAGCATTTGGTCTATAAAGGGAAGGGGAAAGTGATCTTTTCGGGTGGCTTTGTAATCTATACACATGCGCCAACCTGTGTCAGTCTTTGTTGGGATTAATTCATCCTTATCATTTCGAATGACTGTCATTCCTCCCTTCTTTGGGACAACTTGAACGGGGCTCACCCATTTGCTATCTAAAATTGGATAGATGATGCCCGCGTCAAGTAATTTAAGGACTTCCTTTTTAACTACTTCCTTCATGTTAGGATTGAGTCTTCTTTGATGTTCAATGGAAGGTTTATGATCTTCCTCTAAATCAATCCTATGCATGTAAATTTTTGGATGAATTCCTTTTAAGTCATCTATCGTATGTCCTATGGCTTTTTGATGCAACCTAAGCTCATTTAACAATTTTTCAGTTTCTAGAGGACCTAGGTTAGCATTTATAATCACAGGATAAGTGGAGTTAGGTCCCAAGAATTCATACCTTAGATTTGCCGGAAGAGGTTTTAACTCAACTTGAGGTGCCTTAATTACCTCTTTTTCCTTTTTGTTGGATGGCTCCGCTGTAGTCTCCAACTTTTCGAAATCATTGTCGCCACTAGACTTTGCTGTATCTAAAAGCATGGTATAATTTGCAACTTCTTCGTCGTCATCATCATGCAAAGTTCTCTTCCAATCAATAAGACTTCTTTCTAGCGGATCCTTAGATTGGGGACTTTCTAATTCCTTGCTAATTGATTCTAACATGTTAATGTTCAAGCATGGGTTCTCAAGATTAGGATTTCTCATGAATTTAGACAAGTTAAACTCTATTTTATCATCTCCTACATTCAGAGTTAGGTTACCATGTTTAACGTCTATAACTGCCCCAGCTGTGGCAAGAAATGGCCTACCTAGAATTACAGGAATATGACTATCCTCTTCCATCTCGAGAACAACAAAATCAACTGGGACGACTAATTTCCCAATTTGGCAAGGGACATCTTCCATAATACCCACTAGATATTTAATGGAACGGTCCGCTAATTGCAGGGATATGGTTGTAGGTTTTAATTCCCCTACACCAATTTTCTTGCTAACCGAAAGTGGGTGAGGCTCACGCTAGCTCCTAGATCTAGCATGGCATTATCAACATCAAATTTACCTATATTACAAGGGATAGAGAAAGTGCCGGGATCTTTTAATTTTGGGGGTAACCTTTTTTGTAGAACAACACTTACTTCTTCCGTTAATGCAACAGTTTCATTTTCTTCAAGCTTCCTTTTGTTAGAAAGAATATCCTTGAGGAATTTAGCATAAGAAGGCATTTGTTTCAAAGCATCAGTAAAAGGTACATTAATGTAGATAGATTTTAAAACTTCTAAAAATTTTGCAAATTGTTTATCGAGTTTTGCCTTTACCAACCTTTGAGGGTAAGGTATAGGCGGATCAAAATTTCTAGTTATTTTAGGGGATTCCGTCCCCTTATTATCCTCATCATTAGTCTCGACCACGGGTGGGTTTTGACTAATACTTTCTTCAATGGGGCTACTCTCTTTAGGTGGACAATCAATAAGCTCTCTCCCACTTCTAGTAACCACTGCTTTAGCATGCTCATTTAATATTTTATTATGTGCGGCTAAGTTATCAAATTTATCATTAAATAACTTAAAACATTCCCTAAATTCAGCATTAGTCTTTTCTTGCTCATTTTTACTTTAAACTATGAAATCCATTAAAAGATATAATTTTGATTTAGGGGGAGAAAAAATATTTGAAGCATTATTGAAATTTCCAAATGTAAGTCCTTGATGTTGTGTAAATGATTGCGGGTTAAGAACGTTGTTATTCTTATAGAAAAAATTGGGGTGATTCCTCCACTCGAGATTGTATGTATTAGAATACATCCCCCCTTTTTGCCCAAAAGAATTAACGAAGTTCACTTGATCGTTAGAAGTAACGTCAAGTAACTCGCAGTTATCCGTACTATGTGAGTTAGACCCACATAGTTCGCACAACACATTTACACTAGCAATGGGATTGACATTAAGATTTTCAAACTTTTTCAAAAGCATGTCAACTTTAGAGGAGAGAAGAGTAACTGCATCAACATTATATTTACCGGGCGTACCTTGTTGCTTCTCCCTCTCGTTTGACCATTGGTAATGGTTCAATGCAATGTTCTCGATAAGGTCGTATGCCTCATCGACTCCTTTGTTCATCAATGCTCCTCCCGCAGCGGCATCAATGGTCTCTATTGTTTTGAATATGAGACCGTTGTAGAAGGTGTGAACAATCAACCACTTTTCAAGCCTGTGGTGGGGGCACATTCTGAGAAGTTCCTTGAACCGCTCCCATGCATCATACAAAGTCTCACTATCTGTTTGACAGAAGTTAGTGATCTTTGTTCGTATCTGGGCAGTCTTGCTTGGTGGGAAAAATCGACCAAGTAATGCTTCTTGAATTTGGTCCCATGTTGTTAATGAATTCTGGGGGACCGAATTCAACCATTGTTTCGCCTTATCCTTAAGAGAGAAAGGAAAAAGGCGCATCCGGATTGCTTCCACCGTAACACCTTGAATACATGTGGTATCACAGTATTCAAGGAATGTTTGGATGTGTAGATGGGGGACTTCGAAGGCGGTGCCGCTGTATTGGTTATTCATAACCATATGCAATAATTGCGGCTTTATCTCGAAGTTTGCCGCTCCGGCATTCGGCACAACAATAGGGGATCTAGTTCCCGGGGTACTTGGGTTAACAAAGTCCCGTAGGGTCCTAGCGGGTGTTTGCTGTTCTCCGTCCATATGTTTCTTCAAAGTTTCTCTAAATCTTCTTAATCTCTCGTGAAAGCTTCTTTCGGGTTCCGGATCAAAGTTGTCAACGTAAGTCCGAGATCGTTTCATAAACTATAAGAAAAACACTTGAAGAGAAATTAAACGCAACAATTTATAGGAAGAGAAAGCAAAATAGTAAAAATAAAACAAAAACTAAAAATTATGTAGTAAAGACAAAAATAAAAAGTAAACCGTTGTCCCCGGCAACGGCGCCAAAAACTTGTTCGGTCGAAACCTAACGGTTTATTTATATCCGCAAGCGCATGGGCTATTGTAATATAGCGGGTGCACGTACGGGTCGATCCCACAGAGACAGGGTTTACTAGGGAATATTTTTGTCTTTAGAAAGTAAAAGAAAAGATTGGGGGGAGATACATTTTGTTTTTAGAAAAATAGAGAGAGCATAAACAGAAAGTACTTTGATTAAATTCTTATAAAACGAAGCATTCTCGGGATTGGAAATCATACACATAATCTTATTCATCAAATCGTCATTGTCTTAGAGATAAAAGATTTTCATAAAAAGCAAGGATGGTATGTTAAGCCTACGATACTTCGGGCTAAGACAATAGCGTTTGTATTCTTCACTAATTATGTCCTAACTGTTTGAGATTTCCGTTTACGTTATTCCCGCCCTGTCACAAACGGGCGTTCCGGCTTATCTCTAGCTGACCATAATTAGTAAGAATTCATTAAGGACGAGAGTCAACATACTTTCCATTAAAGGAACATCCCTAGGCCATTGAACTACTCTCGTGATCAATGAAACCTAGTTTCTTTATATGGTTCCGTCAATCGAGATTCTCCGCTAGGTACTTCTCTCAATTGACTGAATCATACAAATTGGACATCTCCAAAATGTAAGGCATTTAGAGAATGATATAAAGAAATTGTTTAGACGAAGGAAGAAGACAAGACTTAACATTTTTAGATGATGAATAAGTATGCTTTTGAGTTTCCAACCCCAAGAATAAGGGGGATTACTCACAAGCCATTTATAAAGTATAAGCAATAATAAAGGGTTGAGTAAGAAATACTTATGAATGTAGAAGGCAAGTGCTGAGAATAATGCTTAACTTTTATTTCCTCCAAAGTAACTCCAAGAACAAAACAATGACTTTGATCTTTAAATTCCTTCGGAAAATTGTTGTCACAAGTGTTTGTACTTTCTATCTATCTAATATCAGTGATTTCACTCTAATAATTCGTGTCTAAGACTGATCACTATGGTCCTATTTATAAAAGGGAGGAGACTCTTCAATCGGGTGCCATCAAAAGGTGCCTTTACGTCTGCAGTCGCGTTTTGCACGGCCGCGTCAAGGAAGATGCACCGCCGTGCGACCCTTGGCGCCAGATTTGAATTTGAGTCTTGACACTTCGCACGGCCGCTCCTGTCCAAGCTGCACGGCCGCTCCGTATAATGACACGGCCGCTCCCTCTTCAAGACACGGCCACTCTATATTTAGGGCCACAAACGGCCTGAAAAAGGCCAAGTGCACGGCCGCTCCATCTTGGCTGCACGGCCGCTCCTTCTGAAATTTAGCTTTGTGTGCTTGATTTGGTTGGTGCTCTTCCATATCTTTTGCCTTGAAGTGTCCAAGTATCCTTTTGATAAAAATGAACCTAAAACCTGTCTTTAAATGCAAGAAATATACCAAAAGCGTAAAATCTAGAAAATATGGAAAAGGAACTAAAAAGTATATGAAATGAAATGAGAAATGATATTTTATGCAATAAAAAGTATATAAAATTAAGGATAAATGACTATATAATAGTCACTTATCAGTATCCGAAAACTCATTTTTACGAGGCGACTCGGGTGAGCTCTAAGATTCTAATATTCTCTTCCCGAGGAGTCATCTGACATCCGAACTCAAAAATCTCATCACACAACAAAAAACAGATTATTTTTAAACTGATGCCCTTTTTCAATGTTTTGGGCTTAATAAAAATGGCGTGGCGACTCTACAAGCAAAAACACAGCGATACAACTCCAACCAAACGAAAACGCCGCAAGGCCATGCGAAATGCCAGATGCCGGGGCGCGATCGCGCTGCCTCTTGGATCCGGGCTATTTCAATCATACTCTTTAAGACACATGTGAAAATTTCTATTTTACTCAGAAAAAGAAGATAGATTGCTTGCACACTACGCGCACTTGGCCTTATTACGCCTCTCGGTGCGAGCACGGGACTACCCAAACATCCCTTGGAGCCTCGTGTCGACCATGCACTTGTCCGTGACACACTTTGTCCGAGATCCGGTTGGTTTTTAGCCTGGTCCGTGTCGTGCCCGGTCTGTGTATACACCTTTCCTGTCAATCCTTAGTCGGCATACCAAGTCAATATCTTTCGGGGACCCTAATCAGTCGAAGCCTCTGTTCTAAAAGACCCCGCCTAAGGGCGCCTAGGCCCCGCCTAGGCGCTAGGCCCCCGGACTTTGACCAGATATTGACTGGCGCCTTGACTTTAACTTTGACTGGCACAACTTATGCACCGACTCCCGGTATGACACTGAGTCATCAAGGATTAATGATTATTCCATGTCTAATTACGGCCCAACTGACGACGGGTCAAGATCAATTGTGGATATTTATCAGTCCGAACCATGCCGATTTTTCGTCGAGCCTTCGGACATGATCTTGACCTTTGACGTCAGCTTTGTCCATAATTTACATCGAATACTCGTTAAGACTAGATTACCCGCCAGATTTTAGGATCGTTTTTCGGTCGGTGGGACCCACTTGCCCTATAGGACCCTCGCTCGGGGCTGTCCACCCTGGGAGGTCGAAATACAGGTGGAATACGAGGGGCTTATAGACGTAGTGATGGGACCCACTAATCCAGGAATCAAAGTAGTTGGCGAAAAAGAAGAGCAATCTTTTCCAAACGCTTAGGTTTAATAAAACATGTTTTAAGTAAACAAGAACAAATAACTGCATGTTGCATGAGCCCTAAGCCCAAACACCAACCTATTTCATTTTCCCGAGTCTCGAACCACCTTTTGTGCCTCCACACAAAGCAAGAGATCACCTAGGTCATCGCTGATCAAGATCCTGGGTCCGCATCGTTGTTCATCGTTTCTTCCTTCACACTCCAAGAGTTTCGATATGGCCACGGAGGGTAACGGTTCCGCACTCCCGACTTCTCGAATGTACAAAGGCATGAGATTGCGACAAGAAGCCTCGAGACAACACGGAGGGAGCTACGGTAATCCCGATGGAAGTGTTAGAACCAGGGACTAACAATTGTTCGCAACCCTAATGGAATCTTTACGTTTGATGCAAAGATTGAAGCTAATTACCCTCCAGCATGTCGACTGCAGACGCCAAAAGTCAAAAGGCCGCCTCCTTTCGTGATGAACGCTAATGTCACTTAGCTTAGCCTGTCTCTCAGCCTCATCATATCGATACTCCTCAACAATCGATGCAGTAACAACTTCCCCCGATGCCTCTCTCTCCCCGACGCCTCTCAGTTCCGCTTTCACCTCGCAAATCAAGGGTTTAGCCCTACGCCAAAGCTTACTACTCACAACCTCGCATATGGTTTGGGTCATCACCTACGAAGTCCGCGCAACTTCTCAAGCCGCCGGCTAGCCTTACATGGCTCCGCAAGCCATTTCTGGGGTCGCTAGCTTCCTCAGCTCACGCGGCCTCGGTTCAAGGCCTCGGAAAGGGTCAACTTGTACCCCGCTAATTCTCGAAGCCCACTTCGCCTCTCGTAATACCGTCAAGCTCACACATGGGCCACACTGTGCTTTTTTATCACCAATTCAATCGTGCTCTTCCTATTCACACAACATCCTCCAAAGCTCTATCCCGCATACACTCCAATGAAAGTCCGACAAGGGATGCAAAAGCTCCTCATGGACAAATTCCCTCTCCACCCTGAGGCCGTGGCTACGCAAGCCGCTCTCGCTCAGTTTCAAAGCTAGGGCAACTGGGAAACACATTACCCATGTAGTCACGTTAAAGCAAACTCATCGGTCAAGACACATTCAAATTGACTACCGTTGACACGATGCCCCTAGATGAGAATCTCATATCTTCATAGAAGGTGCCCTTTGAAGCTCAGCGCACTTACTACTCCCCGGTATCCACCCATTAGCGAGCTATATATCTTCCGTCATTCAAGAATCATGTTGCCGCATTACGAGGCCTCGCTTATAAGTCTCACTACTCCCCAATCATGTGGTCCATATTCTTGCAATGGTCAATTCGTGCTCACTTATGAGGAGAGAGCTTCACAGCCACACCTTTAATGCCTTCGACTATCGTTCCTCCCACCAGCTACTTCCTACAAGGGTTTCGTTGCTAATGCCCATCTTGTATGTGGTCGCAAGTCCTAGTGTTCCTATTGACTCGTTCGAAGGAAGTATTGGTAGAACCAATTGAGACAAATCACAAGAATACTTCCTTTGTTCCCTAGCAACCCGATAGCAGTCGACAATCGCTCGACTCCAAGCCATCTCACCATACCAATCTTGTAGGTATCTCAAACGAAGGTTTGCTCTAGTTTTACCAAAAGTCACCCGTAACGCTACATCGATGCTCCTTGTTACATCCAAAAGGGTTCGTGCACGGGGAAGCACTACGGGTCGAACATGTCTCATCGCTATAAAACTTACCCTTCCAACACAAACTCGCAACATCCAAGAAAGAGAAAGAAGGCATTAAGGCATTGTAGCAATTGACGGCATCCAAAAGCAACCAAGAAATGGTGGTCCTCTAAGGCAACGAGAACATTTTGATGATTTTGGGATGCCCATGGGCTTAATTTTTTTCAAAGGGTTTAGTAAAAGGAAGGCCTTTCAAGCCTCGTAGTGGACTACCAACCAAGGAGCTCAAATGCACCCTCGACATGAGTAAGCACTGCACTTTCCATAATCATTAAATGGCCACACGATGGAATCATTACCCACCAATGACTCGCATTTACCTTGAAGAGAGCGATTCAAGGGTTCGAAGCCGTGCAAGCTTCGAGCGCCCCAACGTCGACCAAACCGGCTAAAACCGCAAACATTTAAAGAATGGTGACCAAGTCAATGACCAAATCTCGAATCAAAGAGCACTAAGAGTTTATTCTAATTCCCAAAGGAGAGAAACCACATCCCGAGGATTTGGGTGTTCCTTAAGCATTACAAAGTTTTAATATATATAAAGTCTTGCTAAAGGTGGTCTCCTCGAACTCCATAAGAAACTATCGCCCCAAGGATCCAAAATCCTTGACACCACTAAGCACTTGCTGGCTTCACCGCATCACGGTGGCCATATAACCGAGAATAACCGGCATGCCTTTGAGAAAGGCATTTTCCTGGGGTTAATTAGGGCTTACAAACTCTGAGCGAGCGCCTCATTGATCTCAACTCCGCTAACCAATGATCATTTCCCAAACAACACACGAGTGTAAACATGATTGAGTTTTATGATTTAAAGCTCAGCAATGAATTCGTAGACTTTGGCAAGCCGGGATGATTTAGTCGCAACAAATGCTGAGAATGCTTGGCTCACCGGCAACAAGCATATGACGACCGTGGCAAACCCGAGCCTGGGTGAAATGTTTAACTCTCGCCCTCCGATAAGTACACAAGAAGTTCGACGCCAATGGTAAATGGGAGGATAATAATCTCAAGCCATGGGAGATAAGGCAACCATCAATCGGGCCGTGTGAGCGAGGAATTCCCGAAGTTAAAGCAAAGGCGAGCATAGTCCTGTCATAGCTTTTTATAGGAATTTGCTTCCAATGTCACGTCAAGGGACGTTAACAGACGTGGTCCAACAACAAAGAGTATCCTCAGACTAGGCTACCCACCTATCCTTAATATTAAAAAAAGCTTCTTAGTCAACCTTCGTAGGTTCTAGTAAGGCATTTCTCTTTCACCTAAGTCCTAAGTCCTTCCCGACATTTATCGTTCGAAGTTCATATTTTAGCATAGGGCATAATAGTTACCAATAACTTCTAACTTATATACGCTCGATTCTAGAAAGTCTTCTTTCTTTTCTTACTAGACTCGAGACATCACTAGCACACCAACATTACACTTAATGAAATGGTTTTATTCTACATGATCACTTGTGCTGCTCAACCACTAATGCTTTGAAATGGATCATGTTTAAATTAATCGGAGTGAGAAAATCAATTGACATCCTTCTCAAATTGGGGCTTACCAACTCCCTCCCTGATCTTAGCATCTTCAAAAGGCTCATTTCTTTCTTTATCATGTCTTTCATTATCTCGCCCTCATCGAAGCTCTCGAAACGTCAATGACCTCCTGCATGGATTCCTTTTTCTCATTTAATAGCTTAAGCAAGTAATGAAGACTTAATCTCATTTAGGTCATCCTGGGGGGATTGGCGCCGAAACCCGTCACCCATAGGAAAGCCATTACCTCACCACTAAACAATACCCTTTCATTTCAAGATCTAGGCATGTTTTGTGAAACCCATTTCAGCCATCACTCCGAAGAAGAGGGACTATCCTTGAGACTCCCATGATTCAAAAGAAGATCGACGATCGGTTTCAAGCTCCAGAACGACTGAGCAATAATCGACTCAAAGGTCCAAACTGGGACTAGTCAACATTCTCCCTTTTCAATGGGACTAAGCCGGGAATTCTCCTCGCAAAATAAGAAAGAAAGAAAAAAGAGAGAAGAGAGACAAAAAAAAAGAGGGATTTTAAATCCTCACAATTCAACAAAAATCCTCAACGCCCAATGCCTCAGAGGCTTTAAAAAAAAAAAAAAAGGGGACTAAATCGCCTGATCCTCACAATTCACGAAGAAAAGTCTTTGACTCCCTCAAGAGGTGCACTCACGCAATCAAAAGGTTTTCAAAAGGAGCCCAAATTCTCGAAAGACCGCAAAAGTTCTCGATAGCTTGGATCTTCTCCCCTCAGCAATCCTTTCAATCAATTTCAGCCATCCTCTCGATTTTAGAGGATATCACCACTTCCTTAACCGATCCCAAGCCATCCTCTCATTTTCAAAGGATATTTCCATTACTATCACCCTTGTCTTTGGCCAAAGTCAAAACTTGACCTCTCATTCTTAGATTTCAGTTAGTAAAAAAGCTCATCCAACCTCTCATCTTAAGAGGTCATGATATTCCAAATAACCCGATGGCCGATTGAAGCCCGAAAACCTAGCTGCAATCCCTATCGGATAGCAATTTCATCCTAATATCTTCAAGATCTAAATCAAATTAATGCTTCATTGCTTGCTTAAATTGAAATCTAATCCATCTTGGCTCAAAGTCATCGATCTAAGATTGTGCAAATTCAATCCATTCATTCGGCACTTCATGTGAGCATATCTCATTTCTCCTCCGCAAACACTTGCTTCTGCCGTGGATGTCTCCCCATCTGTGCCCGCATCCGTGTCTTCCATTGACACTCCAAGGGGACATGTTCTTCAACTCTCCATTTCCCACAAAATACTCAAAGGACCTCAAAATCTTGAATTTTCACATTCATTATCTCTTCATTCGGGATAAGCCCGAACTACGGCGACCTAACCTCCTCATAATGAGGGAAACGTAGGCAACCATCATTTGGTCCGGTCGAAATCACAAACAAATCTCGAAAAATCCGGTCTCATCAAGGGCCGTCCCCATGCACAAATCCTCTTTAATTCAATTCGGGAGCACGGGGCTTGGCTGGCTTTCTCCGTGATTAATCAAAAATATTTGTTCATATACTTCGCCTAGTGGTCTGAATAATCCCGTAACATCAATAAAGGGTTTTAAGCAACTTTGTGGATCACGAATAAGACAAGTTTTCAAGTGTTCTGACAAGTCTTCTTTTTTCTCCATCATAGAAGATAGAGCCAAATACACCGTTTCTTTCTCGACGTGCCAGGGCTTCCATACACTTTTCCACACCTTGTGATGATACTTATACTCTCTCAAAAGAGTCAAACCTAAAAGCTGAGAGTGTCGGGATACACAATCGATACATTCCACCTTTTCGAAAGATGTGCCCCGCACGTAAACAAAACATTTCCGAGTCTTGTCCATTGGACTGACCGATTGACTAAAGTCGAAAAGATGGGGTGCTCTCCTCGCCACATGATGACTGCGTCCGCAAGACCGGCTAATTTGACATTTCTTCTGCCAAGCCATGCAAGTTGTGCATTATCTCACGATCTCTCTGTACAAACATGCTCGGGGCTTCATAGTGGGCTTCTAGTCATCTTTGGGGGTCCACACTCGGGTTCTTAACTACGAGATAGATTTGGTCTTATCGCATTATTTTTTTGATCGTTTGCAAGATCACCGATCGGGTCTTTCGCTAATTATGTCGAAATCACAACGAGGTCATAGATTGGATTGGGGTTCTTCGCCAAGTTACTTCTTCAAAATCCGGGCTTTGGACCTACCCGATTTCTCAAACCAAGGCTTTGCCGATGAAGAGGATCTTTTCTCGCTTTTAGGATCCGGGGGCTTTGTCCCATTGCCGGTCCCTTGGACTCCTGGATCAAGTCACACCTATCTTCGTAAGAAAAGGTCTAGTCACATCACAAATTTGGGATTTTCGGCTCTTAGAAATTGGCATATAGCGAAGCCTTCTTCCCGTAGCATCGGAATTTAAGATTCGGGTTTCTCAGAGCATTAGCATTTCGTCGATCATTCATCCGAACAAGGTGTTTCGGCCAAGTCACAGCACCAACCCAAATGAAAGAAGTTTCATCTCGATATCGTTAGACTTCCTAGATCTGCAGGCTGCGTTCGCACGCTTTCAAATGTCCTGTGGAGTTGAGAGGGAAATTCCAATCAATCCCGGTGATCCGAATCAACTTCATATCCTAAGATCAAAATGAGGTGAGATCCCGTGTGATACCACATTAAACAGACCCTCATCAACAACCACCGTTTAAATCGCGATCGAGGGTTCTCACCCCCACTTGCTCAAAATTTGTCCCAAAAAGTTTCCAGACACATACATCCCAATACATCCCCTCTCATCACCATGCATCCCCACAAAATCTCCCCAGGGCTCATGTAGCGTGCACAAAACTTGAATCAATAGGAACAATCCTAAGTAATTGAAGATCATAAATCATAATTTCCCTGCCAAAAGTTTGGGCTAAGTGCATCTCCAAAAGCAAGTAAATGCATCATATCGCGAACATATGCAGTGATACTTTCATACATTGTCTCATAATCATTTTGGTTCTATGCATGCATCTGTCATCATGAATGCCATATATGCACCTTCCTCTCTACTAACAAATGTAGTAATTCAAGTACGAAAAGGCCAGTTTTCCATCGCTACCTGAAGCCTCTCCACAGCAGGGATGATCCCCACCAAAGCGCAATGACTTCAACAGAACTGCCCAAATAACTGGCAAGATAGCAAATCGCCGACGGAGACCATCCCGCAGACGGCAATCCAACAAGTCTTCATCAAAATCAGCCGTAGACTCAGTCCTTCCGGCAACTACAGGTAAGCACAGCTCAGGTATGAAGGCATATCTCAGCCAATTACTTTCCTAAAATCATCAACAAATCTTAGGGCGACTTCCCAAAAATAGTCAAACCTTAGGGCGACTTCCCAAAAATTATCAAACCTTAGGGCGACTTCCCAAAAATAGTCAAACCTTAGGGCGACTTCCCAAAAATAGTCAAATCTTAGGGCGACTTCCCAAAATAGTCAAATCCTATGGTGACTTCCCAAAAATAGTCAACTTAGGGCGACTTCCAAAAAATAGTCAAATCTTAGGGCGACTTCCCAAAAATAGTCAACTTAGGGCGACTTCCCAAAAATAGTCAAATCTTAGGGCGACTTCCCAAAAATAGTCAACTTAGGGCGACTTCCCAAAAATAGTCAACTTAGAGCGACTTCCCAAAAATAGTCAAATCTTAGGGCGACTTCCCAAAAATAGTCAAATCTTAGGGCGACTTCCCAAAATAGTCAACTTAGGGCGACTTCCCAAAAATAGTCAACTTAGGGCGACTTCCCAAAAATAGTCAAATCATAGGGCGACTTCCCAAAAATAGTCAAACCTCGGGTGACTCCCAAATACAGTCAAACCATCAAAGACCATCCCCAGCAGTCCCCGAACTACGACAGGCTTGATTCATCTTAAGGATACGTAGGTAGCCTACCATAGGTCCAGCCACTTGACCAACACGGTCACCATTTTCCCCGGTAGTTGTCGTGAGCTCGAATCTTCCCCAGCGAGAATGCCTCAGGTATAACACCTCAACTTAGGTTCATACTCCTGAGCTAAGTCCCCATTAAGGTTCATACTCCTGAACTAAACCTCAACTTAGATTCATACTCCTGAGCTAAGTCCCCATTAGGTTCATACTCCTGACCTAAACCTCAACTTAGGTTCATCCCCGATAAAAGTTAACGGAATCCCGATTCTTTTCCATCTATGGCAGCAAACGTAAGTCCAATCCCTTCAAGCGAAGTCCACCAAAAGACTATCTATCCCCACAGAGTCCGTCCTCAAACGTAAGGATACGAACCATTAAAGGAAATCGTTTCAAAACAAGGTTTGAGGCACCTAAGATGCCATCATCAAGGTTCGAGGCACCTAAGACGCCATCATCAAGATTCGAGGCACCTAAGACGCCATCATCAAGGTTCGAGGCACCTAAGACGCCATCATCAAGGCTCGAGGCACCTAAGACGCCATCATCAAGGTTCGAGGCACCTAAGACGCTATCATCAAGGTTCGAGACACCTAAGACGTCATCATCAAGGTTCGAGGCACCTAAGACGCCATCATCAAGGTTCGAGGCACCTAAGACGCCATCATCAAGGTTCGAGGCACCTAAACGCCATCACTCTAGGGTCGACGTCTGAAGATAGTCGAAAGACCCGAACTACGACTGGCTTGATTCCTTTTAAGGATACGTAGGTAGCCTATTAAATAGGTTCAGCCACTCGACCACTTTGGTCACCCCTTTCCCCATCTTGTCAAATATGGAGCCTTACTCTTATCGACGACCCCGCTTCCTTCGAAAGCGCCGTCGCCGAGGGGCTACTGTAAGTGCTCCAATTTGAGTTGTTAGTATTTTCGTTAGAAAACTAACAAAAGCCTTCACATCCTTAACCTAAACCCTAACTTTTCTAACAAAACCTAACTTTTCTAACAAAGCAAGGGTAAGTATTGCTATTTGGAGTTAAACAATGTAAAGAATCTTACAAAGGGTAAAAATCTGAAATGGGTATGCTGTAAATAACAGCTGGTTGAGTATTTGAAAAATATATTCCTTTTGTCCAAAGCCTGCAGCAACATTAATTGAACAGTGAACGCTGACAGAAAGATCCACGCGGATGGAATTGAAATTTCCAGAGGCCTATAAATAGAGCCCCTCAGCCTCATTTTGAATAACAAGATCTCACTCACAGAAGCTATTCTCTGGCGAAAAACAGAGAGAAAATAGTGGGAATCCTTAGATTGCCACCATTTTCTCTTGAGTCTTTCCCAATCTCACTCCAAACACTCTCAAATCACTCTTAAACACACAAAGCTCAAGCTTAAAAAAACACTACTAAAGAGGAAGATTAGGGAGAAAACATAGAAGACTTAAGTGTTATCTACTTGTTTTCTCTTTGATCAACTCCAATCAACACACACTAAACACTCTCTAAACACTCAAGTCCTAAACACAAATCCAAGCACTAAATCTTGATACTCCTCAAGTCAAACCCCAAACCAAGGAGGATAGGATACCACCATTGGTAAACCCTCCTTCTCCTTACCTTAAACCTCCCTCATCCATGTATGCATCTCATACTTTAAAGATGTAACTTGTGCTTCCACTTGTTGTTCAAGAGGATCTCCATGGAAGTCCATCTCCATGGATGATCTTCTATAAGGATCAAAATTCCTTCTAAATTGTTGTCTTTTATCTTACATAAAATAGTTGTTACTTGACCTAAAATGAAGTCACCTTGGAATAAATTTCCATGGATGACCATTTTAAAAGGTCCAAATTGTTTCTTACTTCCTTGAAAGTGTTTTCCTAACCTAAGATCTTCACCTTGGAACAATTTCCATGAATGAAGATCTTTACGGTTCCCAAGTCACGAAAAGGGTGAAGTTGACACATTGAGTTCAAAGATCTCAAGGATGGTCATCCTAATGACCACCTTAGAAATCCACTCTAGAGTTGATACATCCTTGACTTAAAATCATTTTCATACATTAATCTTTATTTCATGTTAAATCTCCCCATCCCAAACAAATGAAGTGCTTCAAGTCCTAATGTACCCTAAGGATGGCTTGATATAGTAGATCACCACTAAACATATTTAGTGATCACTAATCAAAGCCTAAGGAAATGGGGACAAGCATGGATGCAAAACCCTTAAAATCACATTTTCCTTCAAGAATATATTGCTGTCCAGTAGCATTTATTCTGTGACCTCAGTTCATTTTCCTATTTTTTGGACACAGTAAAACTTGGAATTTGGTGTTGACTACAATATACTTTTTGTAGCCAATATCCATAGGATTCCAGACATATTTTTACTTTATTTTTTAGGTGAGTCTAACTTCCTTTTTCAAATTATTTTCTAAAGGTCAGTTTAGCAGTCTCTGGAAATCCAGATTTCATATCTGCAATTTCCAGAGGGTTTTGGTCCATCAAATCATCTCCAATTATATAAATATTTTTCATTAACCTTATTTAAGATGTTTTGAACAACTTTCATTCTCTGACTTTCCCCAGATTATGAGTTTTTAAAGCTCTTAAATCCATTTTATGAGTTTTTAAAGCTCTTAAATCCATTTTAAAATCAAGTGTCCACTGTCTTTTTCACTCTTGCAGAATTGACTTTCAACTTCAAAGAGTCTTTTGAGTACCAAAACTGAACCCTAAAATCATACCAAAAATCATGGGGTTTTTTTTATGTCTTACAAAGAGTTCCCAATTTTTTGTTTTCTCAGTTTGCATTTATTTTAACCAAAGAAACACACACACACACACACAAATGGTTTTAAGCTAGGAAGACTCGTTTTACGAGGCATTCCGGGTGAACCCTAACGTTCTTCCCAGAGTGTAACGTGACCTCCGAACCTAAATCTCTCATTTTGGGCATTTTTCAAAGTTTTGGCCCTTAACTAAAATGGCGTGGCGACTCCGTTGATTTTCAAAGAAGTCCACTAACGATGTGCCGGAATTTGAAACCGCCAATTTGGCCTCAGGGTTCAAATCAGATCGGGTATATCACAACGTGGAACCCACCAACCGAAAGGGAGAATGGACCTATGGGCATACAAGTCAAAACAAGTCAAACTCGAGATTTTCAAAATCAAGTCCAAGTCAACGTCTAGACTCGGGAGGAGAGAGGGTCGAAAGTACGTTTAAATGTACGAGACCGCAATTTGCAGGTAAGGTCTTGGAAAAATTGGGGATGACCTCTCCTCTTTTCGAGTTGAAAATCTGGCATGGCCTCTCGCCGCTTAGTGACGAAATTTCGGCATAACTTCCCGTTAGTATGTATCAAGAATTCGACATGGTCCCGCGTTGGCACATGTCGAGAACGCGTCATGACTTCTTATGAAGCCAAGTCGAGAATTTGGCATGCGCCTACGTCGAGACATGTCAAAGTTTTGACATGTACTCCCGTTGAGTTATGTCGTGATTTCACCATGAAGAGGGAGAGTACGCCAGGATTTTGGAGACGAAGTATGACTCAGACTTTGTGAGAAAATTTTGAAAACCGAGTTTGAAAAATGTTTTGAAAAGTATTTTTGCCAAAAAACAACCGGTCACGGTAGAAAGTGTGTCACGGACAAGTGTTGGCTACTCGATAGGCTAGGAGGACTTCAGGCGCTCAAGCGTAAGCGAAACACGTCACTGTCCGCGATGCCGTCCGTACACTCCCGGGTTCTAACTCTATGTGCGGGTAGCGTGCGAGTAGTGTGAAGGTATCTTCTAGGAAAACAATTTTTTTGCTTTTTTTGCCCCTTTTTTTTTTTGTAAAAGAGATTTTTTTTTGTTTTTTGTTTTTTTTTTATGCAATATGCAAGGAAAGGAAAAACAAGAGAATGAGTCCAAAGCATGACAAAAGGGGACTGCCCCAAATGTCAAGTTTACTAGTAGCTGTAGTCCGGGATCATCCTGCCTTGTTTATCTGATCAGCTGGACCTGTTTTCTGCATTGCCTCCCTATGTCGTCCGACACAGGACCTCCCACGAAATGGATGTCGTCCGACATGGGAGTGCTCATCAACAGGGCCTAGCAAACTGCAAGGGGGGAAACCCACCATCCAAAAGAATAGCACATACCAAGGCATATAAAGCAAATAGGCACAGAAACATGGTAAGGCACACAAGAGCACACATAATTCACACACAAGGAGAATGATGAAATTGTCCAAGTTGATTTATAGAAAGTTAGACCCTCTTAAGAAAAAATTTTCTTTCTTTTTTTCAAAAAAGAAAAATGATACAGGTACGTGGGATTGTTAGACCACAATTTATCCCAAGCCCCGGGTTAGGGAGCGATACAGGAAGGTTAATGGTTTCCACCTATATCCCAAGTATCGTTTTCATTTTTTTCCAAAAACAAAAGTTTTTCAATCTTTTGTCCCCAGCGGAGTCGCCACTGAATGAACGCTCGCCGAAATAAATGATTGAATGATTTATTTTTAGGAGTCGCCACGCCGTTTTTAAAGGAAAACATTGAGAAACCTATTTGAAAAGAGATTTTGAGTTCGGGAGTCTGGTTACGTGTTGGGAAGAACTTGAGAGTTCACCCAACACGCCTCTTTCGAGACTTTCAATCAAGCATAGGACAATTATAGACATTCAAAGTGTGTGTGCAATATGTGTCAACCAAGCAAGGAATGCAGATTTGGAATTTGATTGATGGTATAGAAGTTGGATACAACTTGTGAGCCAGGACAGGGGGCCACATCCTTTACATATCATGACTTTCATTACAAGGCAGAAGGCTAAGACCGTCTGCTCAGGATGCTCCGATGTCGTCCGACACAGGACTTCCCATGAAGGGGATGTCGGAAGATATGAGGCCTCATGGTCAGATTGTCCCTTACAGTGACAAGACTACTCTGGAATCGGAACCACATTATTTCAAATAGGAAAAGACACTATTTAGGGTCTAAGTTCAGTTTGGGGTTGATTGGAGCGAACAAAGTCCAGATTGACTTTTAATGATACGGATGTCATATGGTATAGGACATCCGAAGTTGTCTACGCCATATGGAAAACCGCCTCCGTCAATGGATCGCACCCAAACAGACCTTAGACACTCCATATAGTGGCTAAAGAGCCAAAGTTACTTAGGTAAGATTTGAGTTACAAGGGGGGGTCAATCCTGAGATCTGAAGTCCAAGAACAGCTTTACAGCCTTCTGGAAACTCTATGTCGTATGACACAGGACCTCTTGAGAGTCCTGTGTAGTCTGACATGAGCGGCCTATTTCAGTGCCCTTCAGCCTGGTTGATTTCCCTTTGTTCCCAAAGCAAGCCAAACTATATTTATTAACTGAAAGCAGTAAAATAGTAATGCTACGTGAGTATTATGGGAGGATCACATGGCTTTGATGGCCAAATGTGATGAATCACATATCTATGGCCATCTTTATGTAGCCATTACCTCCTAACTCAATGGAAACTAACAAAGATCCAAACTTTAATGGTTCTAATGCTATCAAATGTTCAGATTTGAGGTGGGGAGAAGTGAATATGGAAGATTCACTTCTCCACCACCTTTATCATGCAAAATCCCCAATATTTCACATAATATAAAAGCAAGTAAGCATGCAAGGTGATATAGATGTATGCAAGGGTTGATCAGAGAAAAGAAGAGGGTTTAGTGGCTACCTATTGTAGTCCACAAGGTAAGAACACCAGTAGTATGGTGCTTACCCCTTCAACACACCAACAAGGAAGCCCCTCTTTGGATCTTAGCTTGGAGTGTGTGTGTGTGTGTGTGAGGAGGGAGGTGAGTGTGTGTATATTTCTGTCGAGTTTCCCCTCTTTTACCAATATCCTCCCAAAAGTCCCATCCAAGTCCCCTTAAAATGATCAGCCATGCCTTCTATTTATAGGCTGGCTGATGGGACGTCCTATGTCGTCCGACAGAGGGAGTTAAACCGCCTTTGGATAACCTTTGTCGTCTGACAGCGTACTCCTTTATGACAAATTGGGCTGCAGGAAGGCAGGCCCAATGGATTAATGGATAATTTGGACTCAACATGCTCTTTAGCAAATTCATGAGCCCAAACTTAGTGTCATCCATGGAGAGTGGACCCAAAAACATGAGTTAGGGTCGGGGTACTAACACCTCCCTAACGCCGGTAAGTTTGTCCTCATCTTTATTTGTTCATTCCAGCAAATCAATCTGCCCTAACCTCTCGCTCTCTCTGCTTGCTGTAAACCCTAATTTTTCTATCCTTTTTTCTAATCTCTCTTTTTTCTTCAATATGCCCTAATTTTTCTATCCTTTTTTCTAATCCCTCTTTGGACCTGGGACATGCCCAATTCAAGTAATTTCAAATGCAAATTTTGATAAAGCTGTGTGTATATGTGTATTTTTCTTTTTGTATGTATGTCTCTGTATGTATGAAGATTTATTTTTTAATGTATTTGTCCAATCTTTTTTTTTTCAATTTGGGTATAGCTTTAATCAAACTGATGTTTTTTTTATAATTTATATGGTCGAATTGGCAGAAAATATGGCTCGACTTAGTTTAACAACAAGGAAACATAAGATGAAGAGAAATGCGTTGATCTTTCTATTTTGGATTGAAATCATGTCAGTTGTTGGGTGGTTTTTTGAGGTGGCATGTGCGTTCATACTCAAACACAAGATGAATAGACCATGTATTAGATATTCATTGAATAATATCGATCGAGATTTAATATTGCATAGGTATATTTATGAGAGTGACTCTCTTTGCCTATCTCAACTAAGGATGACTCGAAGGTGCTTCTTCAAGTTGTGTGACATGCTTGAAACATTAGGAAGATTAAAAGCTACTAGGAACATGAAAATTGTGGAACAAGTTGCTATGTTTCTTCACATTATTGCTCATAACATAAAAAATTGGGTCATAATATGTAACTTTAATCGTTCGGGAGAAACCATTAGTAGACACTTCACTCGGGTTTGCAACGCGGTTTTAAGATTACATCCAACATTGCTTAAGAAACCTGAACCTGTGCCCGAAGACTCTACAGATAGTAGATGGAAATGGTTTAAGGTATATTTTACATAATTTAAATAAATCATCCATAATTTATATAATTTTTTTATCAATATATGTAATGATTTTTCTTTTTTCTTTTTGTGTGTTTGTGTTTTTTGGTGCTAGAATTGCTTAGGAGCTTTAGATGGGACGTACATAAAGTGTATAGTTCCATTGGAAGACAAGCCTAGGTACAGAACAAGAAAGAATTAGATTGCGACAAATGTGTTAGGGCTGTGGTCACAATTCCCATTAGACAGCAATGAAGGCCCAATTTTATCAACATTAACTAAAGATAAAGGGGTGGGTTTATGGTTTAGGGATCGATCTTGAAGATGAGAGAAAGATTATGGGTTCGGTCGGAGGCGGTGATGGTGGACAGCAAAGGAGGACGATGGTTGAACTCTGGTGAGAGGAAGAATTTTCGTGGCCTTGACTATGTTGATGACGATGGGAAAGTGAAATATAAACAAGAAGGAGTTAAAGACAATTACCTGTTCTCTCTGGTTCTCCTTCGGCTCTCTGAATCGCCATTGCCGCAATGGCCTTCTACTCTCTCTCTGTTTTTCCAGCGGATTCTTCACACAGTGATGCTCAGATTGTGTTTCTCATCAATTTAATAGCACTAAACTAAAGAGAGGGTTAATAGCAGTAAGCGAGGGCACGATAGGTAAGAAAATAATAATCTGAGCATTGGATACAGAAGGATTAATAATACCTCTCCGTATCAGAGGATAATTAGTGAGGGGATTAAAACCTAATCCCACTAAAACGATTTAATTATTTTGATGCCTTATTTACAACCAAACACCCTATTAATAAACCTTATAAATTCTGATGAATGTTATCATGTCTTAAGTCTCATAATCAAATGGCCCTTAATAAATTGTTGTGAAAGAAAGAGAGAAACACAATTATAAGGAAGGCAAATTTTAGGTGAACAACTCTTAGTTGAGCCATTTTCAGTTCAACAACCTCTCTTGAATTCCTATTTCCTCTCATCATATATTTAAACCCCATCAACCACACTTGTAGAAATGGCCGAGGACAAAGCTGTAGCACATGAACGTGCCGATGCAGAAATCGTGTTTGGGGCTCAAGAATGCTACTGCCACTCCGTTGACCTCTTGGAAGAGCTCGGATTTCCTAGGGGTGTTCTTTCACTCCAACATCTTGAAGAGTGTGAAAGGGTTCGCGACACGGGGTTTGTTTGGAATAAACAAAAGTGTCACGATCCTAATATTAGGCACCATTTTAGCACATGTTGAGCACATGGGGTTGGGGTTGTAGTATCTCATTTTATGCACTTTATGCTACTTGTTAAGTTTTATGTGCTCATTTTATGTTTTAGACAACTTATGTGAATTTAGAGTGATAATAAAAGTAAGTTAATGATTCTGGGTCTAAATGAAATAAATATGAAATGTTGTAGTGAAATAATAATATTTGAAATTTTAAATATTAAGTTATAAGTTGTTGAGGTGCCTTGTTGTAAAAGTTGATAGTTAAGGTTGTTAATTATAATGGTTCAAGCCTTGAGGAGCTAAGGTGTAATTTGTTAATGTTTACCTCATTTTCTCTCCATGGAAAGGACATTTTAACAACTTCATTTCTTTCTCTGTTCAAAAGAAAGAAAAGAACCAAAACCTAAGGGCCCGTTTGGTTCGTGGGAAAGTGGGGGAATGGAATGCCCAATTCCGTTTGACCAATTTCTTTGCCCTGTTTGTTTCAAGTTTTTTTAAAATTTTCATTCCCAAGGAATGATCAATTCCCTCCAACTATGGAATTTCCCATTCCCACCATATTTGGAAGGAAAGATAAATTCCATCCTATTCATTCCTTTGGAATTAATGTCAAATTACTATTCTTCCCTCAACTCTCTCATATGCACAAATCACAGTGAAATATTTCTCAAACCCAAATCACAAAACCCATGATTCTTCTATCGTATCTCCGTCGCCGCTCTCCGCCATCGCCAGTCTCCACCATCGCCGGTGTCCGCCATCGCCGCCCGGGAAGCTCCTCTCTCCTCTCATGTCTCCTCTCTCGTCTCTCCTATATCCTCTCTCTCATTATCTAGTAACCCTACCTCTTTATTTTTCCTCATGTCAGCAGCCCCTTCCTCAGGCCGCCGCCCTAACGCCGATAAGTTTGTCCTCATCTTTACTTGTTCATTCCAGCAAATCAATCTGCCCCAACCTCTCGCTCTCTCTGCTTGCTTTAAATCCTAATTTTTCTTTCCTTTTTTCTAATCTCTCTTTGTTCTTAAATATGCCCTAATTTTTCTATCCTTTTTTCTAATCCCTCTTTGGACCTGGGACATGCCCAATTCAAGTAATTTCAAATGCAAATTTTGATAAACCTGTGTGTATATGTGTATTTTTCTTTTTGTATGTATGTCTCTGTATGTATGAAGATTTGTTTTTTAATATATTTGTCCAATCTTTTTCTTCTTCAATTTGGATATAGCTTTAATCAAACTAATGTTTTTTTATAATTTATATGATCGAATTGGCAAGAAATATGGCCCGACTTAGTTGAACAACAAGGAAACGTAAGATGAAGAGAAATGCGTTGATCTTTCTATTTTGAATTGAAATCATGTCAGCTATTGGGTGGTTTTTTTAGGTGGCATGTTCGTTCATACACAAACTCAAGATGAATAGACCATGTATTAGATATTCATTGAATAATATCGATCGAGATTTAATATTGCATAGGTATATTTATGAGAGTGACTCTCTTTGCCTATCTAAACTAAGGATGACTCGAAGGTGCTTCTTCAAGTTGTGTGACATGCTTGAAACATTAGGAGGATTAAAAGCTACTAGGAACATGAAAATTGAGAACAAGTTGCTATGTTTCTTCACATTATTGCTCATAACATAAAAAATCGGGTCATAATATGTAACTTTTATCGTTCGGGAGAAACCATTAGTAGTCACTTCACTCGGGTTTGCAACGCGATTTTAAGATTACATCCAACATTGCTTAAGAAATATGAACCTGTGCCCGAAGACTCTACAGATAGTAGATGGAAATGGTTTAAGGTATATTTTACATAATTTAAATAAATTGTCCATAATTTATATAATTTTTTTATTAATATATGTAATGATTTTTCTTTTTTCGTTTTGTGTGTTTGTGTTTTTTGGTGCTAGAATTGCTTTGGAGCATTAGATGGGACGTACATAAAGTGTATAGTTCCATTGGAAGACAAGCCTAGGTACAGAACAAGAAAGAATGAGATTGCGACAAATGTGTTAGGGTTGTGTTCACAATTCCCATTAGACAACAATGAAGGCCCAATTTTATCAACATTAACTAAAGATAAAGGGTGGGTTTATGGTTTAGGGCTCGATCTTGAAGATGAGAGATAGATTATGGGTTCAGTCATAGGCGGTGATGGTGGACAGCAAAGGAGATGACGATGGTTGAACTCTGGTGAGAGGAAGAATTTTCGTTGGCTTGACTATGTTGATGACGATGGGAAAGTGAAATATAAACAAGAAGGAGTTAAAGACAATTACCAGTTCTCTCTGGTTCTCCTTCGGCTCTCTGAATCGCCATTGTCGCAATGGCCTTCTACTCTCTCTCTCTTTTTCCAGCGGTTTCTTCACACACTGATGCTCAGATTGTGTTTCACTTCAATTTAATAGCACTAAACTAAAGAGTGGGTTAATAGCGGTAAGCGAGGGCACGATAGGTAAGAAAATAATAATCTGAGCATTGGATACGGAAGGATTAATAATACCTCTCCGTATCAGAGGATAATTAGTGAGGGGATTAAAACCTAATCCGACTAAAACGATTTAATTATTTTGATGCCTTATTTACAACCAAACACCCTATTAATAAACCTTATAAATTCTGATGAATGTTATCATGTCTTAAGTCTCATAATCAAATGGCCCTTAATAAATTGTTGTGAAAGGAAGAGAGAAACACAATTATAAGGAAGGCAAATTTTAGGTGAACAACTCTTAGTTGAGCCATTTTCAGTTCAACAACCTCTCTTGAATTCCTATTTCCTCTCATCATATATTTAAACCCCATCAACCACACTTGAAGAAATGGCCAGGAACAAAGCTGTAGCACATGAACGTGCCGGTGCAGAAATCGTGTATGGGGCTCAAGAATGCTACTGCCACTCCGTTGACCTCTTGGAAGAGCTCGGATTTCCTAGGGGTGTTCTTCCACTCTAACATCTTGAAGAGTGTGAAAGGGTTCGTGAGACGGGGTTTTTTTGGATTAAGCAAAAGTGTCACGATCCTAATATTAGGCACCTTTTAGCACATGTTGAGCACGTGGGGTTCGGGTTGTAGTATCTCATTTTATGCACTTTATGCTACTTGTTAAGTTTTATGTGCTCATTTTATGTTTTAGACAACTTATGTGAATTTAGATTGATAATAAAAGTAAGTTAATGATTTTGGGTCTAAATGAAATAAATATGAAATGTTGTAGTAAAATAATAATATTTGAAATTTTAAATATTATGTTATAAGTTGTTGAGGTGCCTTGTTGTAAAAGTTGATAGTTAAGGTTGTTAATTATAATGGTTCAAGCCTTGAGGAGCTAAGGTGTAATTTGTTAATGTTTACCTCATTTTCTCTCCATGGAAAGGACATTTTAACAACTTCATTTCTTTCTCTGTTCAAAAGAAAGAAAAGAACCAAAACCTAACGGCTCGTTTGGTTCGTGGGAAAGTGGGGGAATGGAATGCCCAATTCCGTTTGACCAATTCCTTTGCCATGTTTGTTTCAAGTTTTTTTAAAATTTTCATTCCCAAGGAATGATCAATTCCCTCCAACTATGGAATTTCCCATTCCCTCCATATTTGGAAGGAATGATAAATTTCATCCTATTCATTCCTTTGGAATTAATGTCAAATTACTATTCTGCCCTCAGCTCTCTCATATACACAAATCACAGTGAAATATTTCTCAAACCCAAATCACAAAACCAAAGTTATAAAAACTTGGTAAATTGATATGGAACCTTTATAGAAGGTGTTCAATATTGTGTAATAAATAAGTCGTACCCCTTAGGACGACTGTATCTGAGGGGGTATACATGGGGCACGAGTCGTGCCCTAGAGCACGAGTCGTGCCCTGGAGCACGAGTAGTGCCCTGCCCTGCCACCTCTGAACAATTTTTCAAGCAGTAGATACCTAATCTACCTAGTATATAATTGAACACTTTTTGACTATATTTAAAGTACAACACTTTATCTATCCAATGGTATCTTACTTGGTCAAAATGGATATGAGGAAGGTTTTTAAATATTGTTCGGAAAATGGTTGGCAGGCTTGATTTGCAACTTAACCAAAGTTATCAAAACTTGGTAAATTGATATGGAACCTTTATAGAAGGTGTTCAATATAGTGTAATGAATAAGTCGTGCCCCTTGGGACGACTGTATTTGAGGGGGTATACATGGGGCACGAGTCGTGCCCAGCCCTGCCATCTCTGAACCATTTTTCAAGCAGCAGAAACCTAATCTACCTAGTATATAATTGAACCGTCTTTGAGTATAATTAAAGTACAACACTTTAGCTATCCAATGGTATATTACTTGGTTAAAATGGATTCGAGGAAGGGGTTTAAACATTGTTTAGAAAATGGTTGGTAGGCTTGATTTGCAACTTAACAAAAGTTAACAAAACTTGGTAAATTGATATGGAACCTTTATAGAAGGTGTTCAATATTGTGTAATGAATAAGTCGTGCCCCTTGGGATGACTGTATCTGAAGGGGTATACACGGGGCATGAGTCGTGCCCAGCCCTGCCACCTCTGAACCATTTTTCAACCAGCAAAAACCTAATCTACCTAGTATATAATTGAACTCTCTTTGACTATAATTAAAGTACAACACTTTAGCTATCCAATGGTATCTTACTTGGTCAAAATGGATTCGAGGAAGGGGTTTAAATATTGTTCGAAAAATGGTTGGCTGGCTTGATTTGCAACTTAAACAAAGTTATCAAAACTTGGTAAATTGATATGGAACCTTTATAGAAGGTGTTCCATATTGTGTAATGAATAAGTCGTGCCCCTTGGGACGACTGTATCTGAGGGGGAATCCATGGGGCATGAGTCGTGCCCTTCCCTGCCACCTCTGAACCATTTTTCAAGCAGAAGAAACCTAATCTACCTAATATATAATTGAACCCTCTTTGACTATAATTAAAGTACAACACTTTAGCTATCCAATGGTATTTTACTTGATCAAAATGGATTCGAGGAAGGGGTTTAAATATTGTTCGGAAAATGGCTGGTAGGTTAGATTTGCAACTTAACCAAAGTTATCAAAACTTGTTAAATTGATATGGAACCTTTATAGAAGGTGTTCAATATTGTGTAATGAATAAGTCGTGCCCCTTGGGACGACTGTATCTGAGGGGGTATACATGGGGCACGAGTCGTGCCCAGCCCTGCTGTGGGCTCCCCAACCTGGAGAGTCCAACTAAGAACGACAACCTATGATTTTTGAAAACTTTCTAACTTAACTTGAAATGAAACTAACATTAACTTAACATTCAAACTAACTTGGGTTATCTCCACTTTGGAGGAAAGGGGAATAAACATGAACTAACTTTCAACAAACTTATTTACAACATTTACAAAAGTTTCTAAAGTTTAAGTTTGAAACAAGTTGCAATATATACAAACTCCACCAAGGAGATAGACCAAAATAAAATACACATTCCCGCTAAGACAACAACGTACCCAACAACCCAAAATACTCGTACAAACTCCGCACCGACCTCAATGTCCGGGTCCTCCTGCCTCAGGCCAATCTAAAACATTAAAGGGAGAAGGGTGAGAATAAATCTCAATAAGTTATTATGAATGCACAATTTTCCAAATAAGATGCAACACATATAAGGTGCATATAACACATTGGAAAGGCCGTAACACATTCTATTACCTTGGTTTACCTTTTCCCGTCTGACCAATAAGTCATACAATATTGGAGGATACAATTCCATCACAACCAATAACATATAACACAGAGAGCTATTATAATAACTCCTCTCTCGTGAACTGCTTAAGCATATTCACATCTTATAAGACCCATTTTTCAGGGAACCATATAAGATATTAGCAACTTTGTAAGGCTTTTGGCTCAATACAGATGCTATAACCCCAATCTGTGGCCACAGAAGGGGACAGTCACAGATATAACGTAATCCAATCACATTAGGTCACACTTTCCTTAATTGATCGTATTCCGTTATACCCCTAAACATCAGATGATTAACACAAGTCAAGCACATAATAGTTACTTGAATTAAATCCACCAAAGGGATTAGAATATATCAACATGGTAAAACAATATTCATGTTTAATCAATACTAGAGTACAACATTCATTTCATGCACTATGTATAATAATATCAATGCGTATGAACTCAAATAAAGTAGGAAGGTATCATAAACTATCCCTACCTAGTCAATATGCAATAATATATAACCTTTATACAGATCCAAGTTCCACGTACCAAGTTGGAGCTACGTTGGCTAAGGAACAAATCAATGCTATGATGCAATTTCACAACACAACTTCAAATACTTCTATTATTCCATTTTGATCAACTAAGGTATCATTGTGTAGCTAAAAGGTTCTACCTAATATATAATTGAACCCTCTTTGACTTAACTAAAGTACAATACTTTAGCTATCCAAAGGTATCTTACTTGGTCAAAATGGATTCGAGGAAGGGGTTTAAATATTGTTCGGAAAATGGTTAGCAGGCTTGATTTGCAACTTAAACAAAGTTATCAAAACTTGGTAAATTGATATGGAACCTTTATAGAAGGTGTTCAATATTGTGTAATAAATATGTCGTACCCCTTGGGACGGCTGTATCTGAGGGGGTATACATGGGGCATGAGCCGTGCCCTTCCCTGCCACCTCTGAACCATTTTCAAGCAACAGAAACCTAATCTACCTAATATATAATTGAACCCTCTTTGACTATAATTAAAGTACAACACTTTAGCTATCCAATGGTATTTTACTTGATCAAAATGGATTCGAGAAGGGGTTTAAATATTGTTTGGAAAATGGTTGGCAGGCTAGATTTGGAACATAACCAAAGTTATCAAAACTTGTTAAATTGATATGGAACCTTTATAGAAGGTGTTCAATATTATGTAATTAATAAGTCGTGCCCCTTGGGACGACTGTATCTGAGGGGGTATACATGGGGCACAAGTCGTGCCCAGCTCTGCCACCTCTGAACCATTTTTCAAGCAGTAGAAACCTAATCTACATAGTATATAATTGAACCCTCTTTGACTATAATTAAAGTACTACACTTTAGCTATTCAATGGTATCTTACTTGGTCAAAATTGATTCGAGGAAGGGTTTAAATATTGTTCGAAAAACGATTGGCAGGCTTGATTTGCAACTTAACCAAAGTTATCAAAACTTGGTAAATTGATATGGAACCTTTATAGAAGGTGTTCAATATTGTGTAATGAATAAGTGGTGCCCGTTGGTACGATTATATCTGAGGGGGTATACATGGGGCACGAGTCGTGCCCTGCCCTTCCACCTCTGAACCATTTTTCAAGCAGCAGAAACCTAATCTACCTAGTATATAATTGAACCCTCTATGACTATAATTAAAGTACAACACTTTAGCTATCCAATGGTATCTTACTTGGTCAAAATGGATTCGGGGAAGGGGTTTAAATATTATTCGGAAAATGGTTGGCAGGATTGATTTGAAACTTAAACAAAGTTATCAAAACTTGGTGAATTGATATGGACCATTTATAGAAGGTGTTCAATATTGTGTAATGAATAAGTCGTACCCTTGGGACGACTGTATCTGAGGGGGTATACATGGGTCATGAGTCGTGCCCTTCCCTGTACCTCTGAACCATTTTTCAAGCAGCAGAAACCTAATCTACATAGCATATAATTGAACCCTCTTTGCCTATAATTAAAGTACAACACTTTAGCTATCCAATGGTATCTTACTTGGTCAAAATGGATTCGAGGAAGGGGTTTAAATATTGTTCGAAAAATGGTTGGCAGGCTTGATTTGCAACTTAACCAAAGTTATCAAAACTTGGTAAATTGATATGGAACATTTATAGAAGGTGTTCAATATTGTGTAATGAATAAGTGGTGCCCCTTGGGATGACTGTATCTGAGGGGGTATACATGGGGAACGAGTCGTGCCCAGCCCTGCCATCTCTGAACCATTTTTCAAGTAGAAGAAACCTAATCTACCTAGTATATAATTGAACCCTCTTGGAGTATAATTAAAGTAAAACACTTTAGCTATCCAATGGTATCTTACTTCGTCGAAATGGATTCGTGGAAGGGGTTTAAATATTGTTCCGAAAATGGTTGGCAGGATTGATTTGCAACTTAAACAAAGTTATCAAAACTTGGTAAATTGATATGAAACCTTTATAGAAGGTGTTCAATATTGTGTAATGAATAAGTCGTTCCTCTTGGGACGACTGTATCTCAGGGGGTATACATGGGTCATAAGTCGTGCCCTTCCCTATACCTCTGAACCATTTTTCAAGCAGCAGAAACCTAATCTACATAGTATATAATTGAACCCTCTTTGACTACAATTAAAGTACAACACTTTGGCTATCCAATGGTATCTTACTTGGTCAAAATGGATTTGAGGAAGGGGTTTAAATATTGTTTTGAAAATGGTTGGGACGCTTGATTTGCAACTTAACCAAAGTTATCAAAACATGGTGAATTGATATGGACCATTTATAGAAGGTGTTCAATATTGTGTAATGAATAAGTCGTGCCCCTTGGGATGAATGTATCTGAGGGGGTATACATGGGGCACGAGTCGTGCCCAGCCATGCCACCTCTGAACCATTTTTCAAGTAGCAGAAACCTAATCTACCTAGTATATAATTGAACCCTCTTTGAGTATAATTAATGTAAAACACTTTAGCTATCCAATGGTATCTTACTTGGTCGAAATGGATTCGGGGAAGGGGTTTAAATATTGTTCGGAAAATGGTTGGCAGGATTGATTTGCAACTTAAACAAAATTATCAAAACTTGCTAAATTGATATGAAACCTTTATATAAGGTGTTCAATATTGTGTAATGAATAAGTCGTGCCCTTGGGACGACTGTATCTGAGGGGGTATACATGGGTCATGAGTCGTGCCCTTCCCTGTACCTCTGAACCATTTTTCAAGCAGTAGAAACCTAATCTACATAGCATATAATTGAACCCTCTTTGCCTATAATTAAAGTACAACACTTTAGCTATCCAATGGTATCTTACTTGGTCAAAATGGATTCGAGGAAGGGGTTTTAATATTGTTCGAAAAATGGTTGGCATGCTTGATTTGCAACTTAACCGAAGTTATCAAAACTTGGTAAATTGATATGGAACATTTATAGAAGGTGTTCAATATTGTGTAATGAATAAGTGGTGCCCCTTGGGATGACTGTATCTGAGGGGGTATACATGGAGAACGAGTCGTGCCCAGCCCTGCCATCTCTGAACCATTTTTCAAGTAGAAGAAACCTAATCTACCTAGTATATAATTGAACCCTCTTGGAGTATAATTAAAGTAAAACACTTTAGCTATCCAATGGTATCTTACTTCGTCGAAATGGATTCGTGGAAGGGGTTTAAATATTGTTCCGAAAATGGTTGGCAGGATTGATTTGCAACTTAAACAAAGTTATCAAAACTTGGTAAATTGATATGAAACCTTTATAGAAGGTGTTCAATATTGTGTAATGAATAAGTCGTTCCTCTTGGGACGACTGTATCTCAGGGGGTATACATGGGTCATAAGTCGTGCCCTTCCCTATACCTCTGAACCATTTTTCAAGCAGCAGAAACCTAATCTACATAGTATATAATTGAACCCTCTTTGACTACAATTAAAGTACAACACTTTGGCTATCCAATGGTATCTTACTTGGTCAAAATGGATTTGAGGAAGGGGTTTAAATATTGTTTTGAAAATGGTTGGGACGCTTGATTTGCAACTTAACCAAAGTTATCAAAACATGGTGAATTGATATGGACCATTTATAGAAGGTGTTCAATATTGTGTAATAAATAAGTCGTGCCCCTTGGGATGAATGTATCTGAGGGGGTATACATGGGGCACGAGTCGTGCCCAGCCATGCCACCTCTGAACCATTTTTCAAGTAGCAGAAACCTAATCTACCTAGTATATAATTGAACCCTCTTTGAGTATAATTAATGTAAAACACTTTAGCTATCCAATGGTATCTTACTTGGTCGAAATGGATTCGGGGAAGGGGTTTAAATATTGTTCGGAAAATGGTTGGCAGGATTGATTTGCAACTTAAACAAAATTATCAAAACTTGCTAAATTGATATGAAACCTTTATATAAGGTGTTCAATATTGTGTAATGAATAAGTCGTGCCCTTGGGACGACTGTATCTGAGGGGGTATACATGGGTCATGAGTCGTGCCCTTCCCTGTACCTCTGAACCATTTTTCAAGCAGTAGAAACCTAATCTACATAGCATATAATTGAACCCTCTTTGCCTATAATTAAAGTACAACACTTTAGCTATCCAATGGTATCTTACTTGGTCAAAATGGATTCGAGGAAGGGGTTTTAATATTGTTCGAAAAATGGTTGGCATGCTTGATTTGCAACTTAACCGAAGTTATCAAAACTTGGTAAATTGATATGGAACATTTATAGAAGGTGTTCAATATTGTGTAATGAATAAGTGGTGCCCCTTGGGATGACTGTATCTGAGGGGGTATACAGGGGGAACGAGTCGTGCCCAGCCCTGCCATCTCTGAACCATTTTTCAAGTAGAAGAAACCTAATCTACCTAGTATATAATTGAACCCTCTTGGAGTATAATTAAAGTAAAACACTTTAGCTATCCAATGGTATCTTACTTCGTCGAAATGGATTCGTGGAAAGGGTTTAAATATTGTTCGGAAAATGGTTGGCAGGATTGATTTGCAACTTAAACAAAGTTATCAAAACTTGGTAAATTGATATGAAACCTTTATAGAAGGTGTTCAATATTGTGTAATGAATAAGTCGTTCCTCTTGGGACGACTGTATCTCAGGGGGTATACATGGGTCATGAGTCGTGCCCTTCCCTATACCTCTGAACCATTTTTCAAGCAGCAGAAACCTAATCTACATAGTATATAATTGAACCCTCTTTTCCTATAATTAAATTACAACACTTTAGCTATCCAATGGTATCTTAATTGGTCAAAATGGATTCGAGGAAGGGGTTTAAATATTGTTCGAAAAATGGTTGGCAGGCTTGATTTGCAACTTAACCAAAGTTATCAAAACTTGGTAAATTGATATGGAACCTTTATAGAAGGTGTTCAATATTGTGTTCAATATTGTGTAATAAAATAAGTCGTGGCCCCTTGGGAAGACGTCATCCGAGGGGGTATACATGGGGCACGAGTCGTGCCCATCCCTGCCACCTCTTAACCATTTTTCAAGCAACAGAAACCTAATCTACCTAGTATATAATTGAACCCTCTTTGAGTATAATTAAAGTAAAACACTTTAGCTATCCAATGGTATCTTACTTGGTCGAAATGGATTCGAGGAAGGGGTTTAAATATTGTTCAGAAAATGGTTGGCAGGATTGATTTGTAACTTAAACAAAGTTATCAAAACTTGGTAAATTGATATGAAACCTTTATATAAGGTGTTCAATATTTTGTAATGAATAAGTCGTGCCCCTTGGGACGACTGTATCTCAGGGGGTATACATGGGTCATGAGTCGTGCCCTTCCCTATACCTCTGAACCATTTTTCAAGCAGCAGAAACCTAATCTACATAGTATATAATTGAACCCTCTTTGCCTATAATCAAAGTACAACACTTTAGCTATCCAATGGTATCTTACTTGGTCAAAATGGATTCGAGGAAGGGGTTTAAATATTGTTCGAAAAATGGTTGGCAGGCTTGATTTGCAACTTAACCAAAGTTATCAAAACTTGGTAAATTGATATGGAACCTTTATAGAAGGTGTTCAATATTGTGTAATAAATAAGTCGTGCCCCTTGGGATGACTGTATCTGAGGGGGTTTATATGGGGCACTAGTCGTGCCCAGCCCTGCCACCTCTGAACCATTTTTCAAGCAACAGAAACCTAATCTACCTAGTATATAATTGAACTCTCTTTGAGTATAATTAAAGTAGAACACTTTAGCTATCCAATGGTATCTTACTTGGTCGTATGGATTCGAGGAAGGGGTTTAAATATTGTTCAGAAAATGGTTGGCAGGATTGATTTGCAACTTAAACAAAGTTATCAAAACTTGGTAAATTGATATGAAACCTTTATAGAAGGTGTTCAATATTTTGTAATGAATACGTCGTGCCCCTTGGGACGACTGTATCTCAGGGGGTATACATGGGTCATGAGTCGTGCCCTTCCCTATACCTCTGAACCATTTTTCAAGCAGCAGAAACCTAATCTACATAGTATATAATTGAACCCTCTTTGCCTATAATTAAAGTACAACACTTTAGCTATCCAACGATATCTTAATTGGTCAAAATGGATTCGAGGAAGGTGTTTAAGTATTGTTCGAAAAATGGTTGGCAGGCTTGATTTGTAACTTAACCAAAGTTATCAAAAGTTGGTAAATTGATATGGAACCTTTATAGAAGGTGTTCAATATTGTGTAATAAATAAGTCATGCCCCTTGGGATAACTGTATCTGAGGGGGTATACATGGGGCACGAGTCGTGCCAGCCCTGCCACCTCTGAACCATTTTTCAAGCAACATAAACCTAATATACCTAGTATATAATTGAACCCTCTTTGAGTATAATTAAAGTAAAACACTTTAGCTATCCAACGGTATCTTACTTGGTCGAAATGGATTCGAGGAAGGGGTTTAAATATTGTTCAGAAAATGGTTGGCAGGATTGATTTGTAACTTAAACAAAGTTATCAAAACTTGGTAAATTGATATGAAACCTTTATAGAAGGTGTTCAATATTTCGTAATGAATAAGTCATGCCCCTTGGGACGACTGTATCTCAGGGGGTATACATGGGTCATGAGTCGTGCCCTTCCCTATACCTCTGAACCATTTTTCAAGCAGCAGAAACCTAATCTACATAGTATATAATTGAACCCTCTTTGCCTATAATCAAAGTACAACACTTTAGCTATCCAATGGTATCTTACTTGGTCAAAATGGATTCGAGGAAGGGGTTTAAATATTGTTCGAAAAATGGTTGGCAGGCTTGATTTGCAACTTAACCAAAGTTATCAAAACTTGGTAAATTGATATGGAACCTTTATAGAAGGTGTTCAATATTGTGTAATAAATAAGTCGTGCCCCTTGGGATGACTGTATCTGAGGGGGTTTATATGGGGCACGAGTCGTGCCCAGCCCAGCCACCTCTGAACCATTTTTCAAGCAACAGAAACCTAATCTACCTAGTATATAATTGAACTCTCTTTGAGTATAATTAAAGTAGAACACTTTAGCTATCCAATGGTATCTTACTTGGTCGAAATGGATTCGAGGAAGGGGTTTAAATATTGTTCAGAAAATGGTTGGCAGGATTGATTTGCAACTTAAACAAAGTTATCAAAACTTGGTAAATTGATATGAAACCTTTATAGAAGGTGTTCAATATTTTGTAATGAATACGTCGTGCCCATGGGACGACTGTATCTCAGGGGGTATACATGGGTCATGAGTCGTGCCCTTCCCTATACCTCTGAACCATTTTTCAAGCAGCAGAAACCTAATCTACATAGTATATAATTGAACCCTCTTTGCCTATAATTAAAGTACAACACTTTAGCTATCCAACGGTATCTTAATTGGTCAAAATGGATTCGAGGAAGGGGTTTAAGTATTGTTCGAAAAATGGTTGGCAGGCTTGATTTGCAACTTAACCAAAGTTATCAAAAGTTGGTAAATTGATATGGAACCTGAAATTGTCACGGCTTGAATCACAAGTGATATCCAAGGTGATAACAGCACCAACGATAGCACTTGGGATGGCACACACACACACTTCGAAAATAAAACAATTTTGTAAAAGAGTTTGCAGCGGAATAAAAACACCAAAATTGTTTTTCTCAAGTTATATAAATATAACTTGAGAGTGCCTCTTAGGCAAGACTTTATAATCACTATGAATGAAGTTACAAAGCCGAAAGTTCCCTATAGCTATATCTATTTTAAGCTCTATGGAACAAGAGATAAAGAACGGAATCCTATCCTAGCCTTCACACACCTTGATACCAAAGTAATCAAGTGCGAAATTACAAGGGAGAAAGGATTAAAAAGAACCAAACAAAGAACTCTATCTCTAAGCTTTTCGAAGGTGTGAATGTGAAATAATTGGCATGTCTTCAAATAAACCTTCCAAGCTTATTTATAGTCTTCAAATACTTGAAGGCTACTCCAATAACAGCCTTGGGGCTGGTCTTGCACGTGGAGGAAGTGTAGGGAGAGTGGGTTAATTTGTTTCCACAATTCTAGCTCCCACTTCCTATTTTGTAGCAACCGAGTTGTTGAATCCTCAAGCCATGCTTCCACGCCTTGTACTCCCTTGCTTTATCATCCTTGTACCTCTTCTATAACTCAGCAACAACCTTTGACAAAGTCTCCATAAGATTTGTTGTTGTTTGCCAAAGTTACGAATTAATACATAAAATGTATTAATTCTTTTCTTCCAATTTCCACACGTGTCTAGCTCCTTCTTTGATGCTATTGCACCCTGAAATATAACCATAAACCATAGACTATACAGACCATATTAGCACGTTAGTCCATTAAATAACAAACAAGAAATATACAACTATATAATTTTCACCAGGATATCATCTCGGCGATATCACTTGGGAAATCATCTACGATATCACCTGCAAATTACACTAACAATCTCCCCCTTAGTTGGATATTTCTTTCCAAACTTAATGTGCTGCTGTCCTGTAGGATAAGTCTATATACAAATGTACAGAGCATAGACCATAGAATAATATCTCCACAAAAATTAACTCCCCCTTAATCAAGGAGCTAATCCTAAACAATGATTTATCATAATAAACTAATTTATTTCAAACTTTTAAAAAGTTTTCGAAATAAACTAAGTAACCATTAGAAACCATAACCATTGTAGCAAAATATCATCCAAAATTAGCAAAAAAAACATCCTAGCAGATTAAGTTATTTAACAAACCACTAAAGTGTTTTAGCAAATATAAACAAAATAAAAGTAAATTGTTTAAGGAACCACCACATCACCAAAATAAAAACATTGTTTGTAGGACCACCACAAAAATAGTCACCCATATGATAGCGGCAACATAAACCTTCAGTTTATCAACCTTAAGGTTCAAACTTTCTTCTTCTTCAAACTCCTCTTCTTCCTCTCCTTCCTCCCGATCTCCTTCCCTATCACTTCCACCATCACTTGGGCCAAAGATCGGTGGTAGCACCCGCAGCAGCACCCGCTCCGTAAGTTCCAGCAGCAAAGCGTGCATCCTCCCCCCGTTTGGGAAGAAATTTCATCAATAAAAGCATCTCGTTACCTGCTTAAGCTTAGCCCATCCCTCGCAAGTTCTCCTATTGCACTTGACTGTTTGTGCAGAAGTTGAGAACCGTAGCTTTTGGGATTGATGGTCCAGAGTTGCCCAAAAGATTCATCATGTTGTGCGTAATACTTGCAGATCGCCTCGCAAAAGTATGAGGGGCAACACCGGGGAAGCACTTGGGGTATCACGTGAGATAGCACCGAGGAGCAGGGTTGTTTCATCGATTTGTTCCAAGGAAGATCTTTAGTATACCTTTTACCCTTTTTCGCTTGTTGATCAACTGGTATAGTACTCAGTGTTCAAGTGGTAAAAACATCGAGGCTTCAATGGGCAAGGATTGAAATACCAAAACTTTGAAGATTAGAGAAGGATAGGGAAAAAGCTAATGTTCACTTCCTTTTTTCTACCCCATGAAGCTAAGTGTTTAAACACTAATCTTCCAAAGTTAATCCTTAAATTTTTACCCAATCTATACAACACATTCGCATGCTCCAAAGTCACAATAGGTTCATTAGTTGTAGGAAGCCAATTGAAGATGCACGGTTTGTGTAGTACAGGAATAGAGAAGATAATCTAGAAGCATGAAGTTTCTCTTTCAAAGGCCAAGACTGCAGTTTGTTGTGAGTGAGCAATTTTACCATTTCATCTCTATTGACCCTAATGCTCTCATCATCTACATTAGGGAGGCCTAAAACTTTGTTAATCAGGCAGGAGTAAAAGAATAGACTCTTCCCCTAACAAACACTTTTCCATATTTAGCAGACCCTTCATCATCCAAATGAGCATGCAAATTGGCAAAGAAATTGCGAATAACACTCTCAACAAAAAGCTGATGCATGATTATTAGCATTAATAAAATTCCTGTCCTTTAAAAAGCGAACCACTCCTTCCTTTTCCAACCTGACCCTCATCAATGTGCTTCTCTTTTAAAATTCTCTTACTTAGACTATTCAACCAAAGTTCCATATTTTCCTTTTTATAATACTCCAAAGTAAGAAAAGGTTTTGGAAAAGCTTTATCCTCTTCAGTTTGAGTAACCTCATCACCAGAATTATCACTAGAGGAATGTTTAGGAACAGAAGAGGGGGCAAGTGTTACCTCAGATGATATCCTCTTCTTGCTAGCACTTCTGGTAGCACTCACAGATTTGCCCTTGGCCTTCTTTTTCTGAAAATCAGAGAGAGTCTCCTCTTCATCACCATCTACCCAAGCATCAAATGAGTCCACAGAAGGCTCCTTTTCCTTGTTTGCTTCAAAGTTCTCATCACTCACATGGGGTGAGGACACATCAATAGAACTTTCTGAGACATCAACTGGATCAAGAGAGGTGTTTGAAGTTGCCTTGGACCTGATTGATCTAATGCGGTTGGAAGACCTCCTTTTTGCGATTTGGGGAGACAACTTGGCAGTTGGGGCTTTCCTCTTCCTTTTTGGCTCGGTAGGGATGAGAGTCACCTTAGGAATGCCTTGATCAAACGAGGCATTGGGGCCAGAGGTAGGAACAATTGCCATTGTTGGTGGAGAAGAGCTTGGAGTGATCATTGGGGAAGTTTCCATGGCCACGCGAGATGCCACGGAAGGAGCAATGCTAGGTGAGATATCCATTTGGTCCGTGTGGGAAGGTTCGGTATTGGTATTGGATGGAGATGCCATGGAGATTTTAGGGAAATTTAGGAACGTATTTTACCTAGGTTGAGAAAGGAAGAAGACGCTGGAAGGGGGTTTTAGAGAGAGGTGAGAGTAACGTATAGAGAGAGAGACGGAGGAGGTTGAGAGAAAATAGGAAGGAGGAGATTAAATGGGGAACAAAGTTTTAATTTGATTAGACATTTAAAAACCTATCTAATCTACTCCTATTTATTCTCAAACTAATCCCTATCCACACAATTCCAAAGTAAACCCTAACCACATCTTTTAAAACCTGAACTCTTTTTAAATAAAAACAACACGGTTGCAACATTTAAAAAAATAAATTTTTTTTTTTTTTAAGTAAAAACGTAAAAAACAAAAAATAAGTAAAATAAATAATTTGTAACTAAGCCCAAAACATTATATGCACAAATTAAATAAATAAGGGTTAGTTACTTAATTAAGTTTACAAAAAATAAAGAAAACTTGTTGAAGACGTTTTCAAAATCGTAAACTCTTTAATTAAAAAGACTTTCAGATTTTGAGAAATTAATCAACAATATTTCGAAAAAATAAAAAAACTAATATAGCACACACTAATGTGTTAAGGCAATGATGGTAACACGTAGGATAACACATATGATATAAAACCCCTTGATAAATATTTTTTCAGTTTCAAACACTTGAGGCATAACAAGCTGAGCATTTTACATGCACTTTAGGCATTATATGCCTATATATAATTTTTTAAGTACATTGCTTGTTAAACACGTCTCAATACACTTCTTTAAACAAGAAAGCATCGTAGTAACGAGCTCCGTGCTTCAAGTTATATTTCAAGTGTAGAGACCAAGTGATCTATGCCTTTCAAGTAGGGTACATTGTAGTAGCGAACTCCATGTCCCTAATACTTAGCATAAATCACCTCATACCTTCTCATTGGCAAGAGTACATCGTTGCAGCGAACACCGTGCCCCGAGCTCGAGAGAATAGTATGGATAAATGCCTTTGTCTTTTATTTATCAAAAAGAAAATATTAGTGACTTTGTCACTTTAAGCATATGAAGGGGAATGATATCAGACGTGCTAACCTAAATAATAACCTACCATAACAAAAAGGTCAGCATGTGCCACAGCTAGAACTAAGCTAGCTAGATTAAAACAAAACATAAAACACATTTTTTTTTTTTAAATAAATAACTAAAAAAAAATACACTAATATACAAGTGTTACCCTGAGTGATAACATCACCTGGGGTAGCACAGACGAACAGACTCAGAGATTACAAAGACCAAGAGATCTTTTCAAACTAGAAAATCTCTCGTGGTCTAAGGCCTTGGTAAAGATGTCAGCCAGTTGATACTTAGTATCAATATGATCAATATTAATTAGGCCTTTATCTACCATATCTCTAAGAAAATGATGACGTATGTCAATGTGTTTGGTACGGGAATGTTGAACTGGGTTTTTTGAAATGTTGATAGCACTCAGGTTATCACAGTACATAGTCAAAGAATTACTCTCTAGGCCATAGTCATCTAACATATGTTTTAGCCAAATAAGTTGTGAACAACAACTACCGGTACCACATACTCGAGACTCGGTTTGTGAGAGAGACACACAATTTTGTTTACGACTATACCATGAAACTAAATTGTTGCCCAAGTAAAAACACCCCCCACTAGTACTCTTCCTATCATCCATATCCCCCGCCCAATCCGAGTCACTAAAGCCAACCAAATTGGTATTAGTATCCTTACTAAACCAAATCCCTAATTCACTTGTTCCTGAAACATATTTAATTATCTTTTTGACAGAATTAAGGTGAGAGACTTTAGGATTGGCTTGATAACGTGCACAAACACACACGCCGAACATGATATCGGGACGACTAGAAGTGAGATAGAGAAGGCTACCTATCATTGAACGATAAAGAGTAGGATCAACATCCTCACCTACTTGATCTCTACCAAGTTTGAGACAAGAACACATGGGGATTTTTGAACTTTTTGCTCCTTCCAACCCAAACCTTTTTACTAGGCTCTTTGCATACTTGCTTTGTGAAATGAATATTCCTTCATTTGATTGTTTCACCTGCAAGCCTAGAAAGAATGTTAACTCTCCAATCATGCTCATTTCAAATGTTGATGTCATAGCTTCTACAAAATCTTTTAAACAAGTTTGAGAAGTAGAGCCATAGACTATGTCATCAACATAGATTTGAACAATGACTATTTCTTTGCCATGCCTTAGGATAAATAAAGTCCTATCTGCTTCACCTCTTGTAAAACCATATTCAAGTAAGAAGAGGTTAAGCGACCATACCATGCACGTGGAGCTTGTTTCAAGCCATATAAGGCTTTATCAAGTCTATATACATGGTTTGGTAGATGAGGATCCTCAAATCCTTTTGGTTGTTCAACAAAAACTTCTTCTTTTAAATAACCATTTAAAAAGGCGGCTTTAACATCCATTTGAAACAAAGTAATTTTTAGAAAACAAGCTATAGCCAAGAGGAGTCTTATGGATTCTATTCTAGCAACGGGAGCAAAGGTCTCATCAAAGTCAACACCTTCAATTTGGGTGTAACCTTGTGCTACGAGATGAGCTTTGTTCCTAACAATATTTCCTTGCTCATCTGATTTGTTTTTGAAAATCCATTTAGTACCAATAACATTTGTATTACTAGGACGTGGTACTAAACACCAAACTTCATTACGAGCAAATTGGTCAAGTTCCTCTTGCATGGCTTGTATCCAAAAATTATCTTTTAAAGCTTCAGAAATATTTTTGGGTTCTAAAGAAGAGACAAAACAGGAATATTTTACCTTGTGGTATGTGGTGGACATACACACATACCTTGCCATTTCACGGTCACTAAAATGTCCTTTGTTCCTTGTTTGTACCCCCTCACTAGCTTCTCCAATAATTTGAGAGGAAGGATGGTCTCTTCTGATCCTAGCTGGTGGATCCCTTCTCAAGTCTTCATGCACATGATCATCATCTGACTGTTCATCCTTTTCATTCTTGGATTGGTCTTGGGTGATACCTGAGATGCTATCCCATCAGTGGCAACACTTTGGCCGGCACACAGGGTATCACTTTGATTTTGATTCTCCAGTTCTTCCAGCAATATTAATGGAGATTCCTGTACTCCATCACCTGTAACACTTGCTAAATCATCAAAAACAACGTTAATTGATTCCTGAATGGTTTTTAACCTAAGGTTATAAACCCTATATGCTCGACTGTCCTGAGCATACCCAAGAAATATAGCCTTATCACTTTTAGAGTCAAATTTAGCTAAGTAATCCCGATCATTTAGAACATAACACACACACCCAAATGTATGAAAATAATGAACCTTTGGTATCCTACCATTCAAAATTTCATAAGGTGTCATTCTAGTTTCAGGTCTTAGAAAAACCCTATTGGCCGTGTGACAAGCTGTGTTTATGGCCTCAGCCCAAAATCTTTTTGAAATTCTTTTTGAAAACAACATCACACGTGCCATCTCAAGTAAAGTCCTATTTTTCCTTTCAGCCACCCCATTTTGTTGAGGTGTTTTAGGAGCAGAAAACTCATGTTTAATTCCTTTTAATTCACAAAAAGTAAAGAACAATGAATTATCAAACTCCGTTCCATGATCAGACCTTATTCGCATGATAAGAGCAAGAAAACATGTTTTGATTTTAGCATGTAAGACTTTAAACTTTTCAAAAGTTTCTGATGTTTCTTTTAAAAAATGTACCCAAGTAAATCTAGAAAAATCATCAACTATTACAAAAGTATATTTCTTACCTCCTAAAGCTGTCTACCTCAACTGGACCCATTAAATCCATATGCATTAATTGAAAACGGTGCGTTGTCCAGAATACTCCTCATTATGTTGGGTAGCACTATGGGTAGCACGTGTTTGTTTACCTTTTAAACAATCTTCACATATGATTTTTGTACTAATGTCCAGACTAGGTATACCTCTTATAGCTTCAGCATTCATGAGTTTCACAATGTTACGAAAATGGACATGACCCAACTTTTGATGCCATAAGGTAGCATCATCAACCCTCACAGTAATGACACACTTGTTTATCCTCAACAAGATAACGGTTATTACTTGACCTAGTACCGGTCATAACACGATTATTGGTACAATCAAAAACTTCACAAGTGTTTTTATTGAATTTTACTTCAAGGTTGTCATCACAAAGTTGGCTAATACTAATTAAATTAGTTACCAGTCCATCAACATGCAAAACATTTTTCAAAGCAGGAAATCCAGTACATTTAATACGCCTTTTCCTACTATATTACTCTTGCCACCCCCACCATATGTCACACTACCACCTTGAATAGGTTCATATTCCCTTAAAAATATTTTTGTTCCAAGTCATATGGCGAGAACAGCCACTATCAAAATACCATGAACCTTCAACATTAGTTTTTAAGGCAGTGCATACAACATCACATATCAGGTTAGACTTAGGTTTCCATACTTTCCTACTTTGATAATTCTTCTTATTGTAGGTGATATCCGACGTGCTAGGCAACACTTCAGGTATCACACAGGAACTGTACTGTTTCTTTAGAAGAGTTTTACAATCAATTTTCAAATGTCCAAGAGAGTAACAAAAGTAGTTACATATTTTTACCTTGTCAGAAGTCTTATCAGAAGATATTGGTTCAACATGATCTCTTTCTTTAACAAAAATTAACTTATCTTCTGTATTAGACAAAGTAGATGTAATAGCATTTAAAGACTCTTGAAAACCCATACCTGCCTTGAGTGGTTTGGACAACCCAAGAATTGCATCTAACTTGGTAGAACTCGTATTGAGTTTCTTGAATGTTGTCTCGGCAAGAGTAAGTTTGCTCTTGACTTTGTCCAGCTCCACATCCTTCTTTGTGAGTTGAACTTCCAATCTAGTCAGGCCATCAGTTAGGTCTTGAACCTCTTTGGACAGAGAGATCACCTTTTTGTTCTCTTTCTTCCATTCATCCACCAATTCTTTGCAAAGGTTCTTAAGACCACAAATGAGTTCATCCTTGCTGAACTCCTTCTCATCTTGTGAACAACCTGCATCCATGTTAACAGAACCCACAAAACAAACAGCATTTATCAAATTTAAATCTGTATACCTGTTGGATGATATCTCAGGTGCTATCCCATTTTGGATGTCACCTGGGGTATCACTGACAGAATCCGAGTCACAGTTTGTGACCACCATTGCTGTTTGATCTGAATCTTCAGATTGATTGGTCTCCTCATCCTCATTGTCACTGAGAGAAACCCATAGGTTCTTTCCCATCTTCCTTAGAGTGTTAGCACACTCATTTGAGTAATGACCCCATCCAGAGCAAGCATGACATTGGATTGATTCAAGGTATTTTGGATCAGATCTGGATTGATCTGATGATGCTCTCCTTATGGGACCACCTTTCTGAGTAGATGGAAATGTCCTCTTGGGCATTGAATTGTACACCTTGGCTTGTTGCTCTTTAGCCTTTACCTGCACATTTTCTTTGTTAAATTTTCTCACCATTGAGTTATATTTCCTGGTAAGTAAGGCAACACTGGCATCTTCACCTAATTCCTCAAAAATTTCGTCATCCTCATTAGTTGAACCACTAGAGGATTGAACTTTTAAAGCAACACTCTTGCCCTTAGAAGCTTCACTTTGCTCGGCAAGGTTTGACTCAAAATTTTTTAAAATGCTCATTAAGGAATTGATATCCATTGTAGAAAGATTGTGAGCCTCTTCTATAGATGAAACTTTTATATTAAAACGCTCAGGGAGTTCTAATAGCCTTTGAAACCAATTGTTTGTTTGTAAAAGGTTCACCTAAAAGTTGACACTTATTAGCAATGTCAAATAGTTTTTCAAAATAAGAGGAAATGGTATCACTTTCACCCATTCTCAACCTTTCAAATTTGCCAGTAAGACCTCTGAGTTTGTTTTCACGCACACTAGAATCACCTTCACAAAACCTTTGTAAAATATCCCAAGCTTCTTGAAATTTTGGAACTATTTTGAATAAGTTTAAAAATATGCATGTCAACCCACTCAAAGATAGCATTAAGAGCTTTCTCATTATAGTTAGCTAGAGTGATCTCTTCATTCGTCCACTCACCTTCAGGTTTAACCTGAACATCACCATCCTCATCAGGAGGTAAGAGTGGAAGAGAGTACCCATGAACTATAGATCGCCATGCTCGAAGATCAATTGATTTGATATGCGAGCGAAGGCGAATTTTCCAATATGCATAATTCGAACCATCTAAAACAGGAAGACGTTTTTGGTTTGGATTTGCGAGGATCAAAAGCCATGATAAAGAGGACCAAACACTTAGTATCGTCAAGTGAGAGGCTCTCGATACCAATTGAAATTGTCACGGCTTGAATCACAAGTGATATCCAAGGTGATAACAGCACCAACGATAGCACTTGGGATGGCACACACACACACTTCGAAAATAAAACAATTTTGTAAAAGAGTTTGCAGCGGAATAAAAACACCAAAATTGTTTTTCTCAAGTTATATAAATATAACTTGAGAGTGCCTCTTAGGCAAGACTTTATAATCACTATGAATGAAGTTACAAAGCCGAAAGTTCCCTATAGCTATATCTATTTTAAGCTCTATGGAACAAGAGATAAAGAACGGAATCCTATCCTAGCCTTCACACACCTTGATACCAAAGTAATCAAGTGCGAAATTACAAGGGAGAAAGGATTAAAAAGAACCAAACAAAGAACTCTATCTCTAAGCTTTTCGAAGGTGTGAATGTGAAATAATTGGCATGTCTTCAAATAAACCTTCCAAGCTTATTTATAGTCTTCAAATACTTGAAGGCTACTCCAATAACAGCCTTGGGGCTGTTCTTGCACGTGGAGGAAGTGTAGGGAGAGTGGGTTAATTTGTTTCCACAATTCTAGCTCCCACTTCCTATTTTGTAGCAACCAAGTTGTTGAATCCTCAAGCCATGCTTCCACGCCTTGTACTCCCTTGCTTTATCATCCTTGTACCTCTTCTATAACTCAGCAACAACCTTTGACAAAGTCTCCATAAGATTTGTTGTTGTTTGCCAAAGTTACGAATTAATACATAAAATGTATTAATTCTTTTCTTCCAATTTCCACACGTGTCTAGCTCCTTCTTTGATGCTATTGCACCCTGAAATATAACCATAAACCATAGACTATACAGACCATATTAGCACGTTAGTCCATTAAATAACAAACAAGAAATATACAACTATATAATTTTCAGTCCAGGATATCATCTGCGATATCACTTGGGAAATCATCTACGATATCACCTGCAAATTAAACTAACTGAACCTTTATAGAAGGTGTTCAATATTGTGTAATAAATAAGTCATGCCCCTTGGGATAACTGTTTCTGAGGGGGTATACATGGGGCACGAGTCGTGCCCAGCCCTGCCACCTCTGAACCATTTTTCAAGCAACAGAAACCTAATATACCTAGTATATAATTGAACCCTCTTTGAGTATAATTAAAGTAAAACACTTTAGCTATCCAATGGTATCTTACTTGGTCGAAATGGATTCGAGGAAGGGTTTAAATATTGTTCAGAAAATGGTTGGCAGGATTGATTTGCAACTTAAACAAAGGTATCAAAACTTGGTAAATTGATATGAAACCTTTATAGAAGGTGTTCAATATTGTGTAATAAATAAGTCGTGCCCCTTAGGACGACTGTATCTCAGGGGGTATACATGGGTCATGAGTCGTGCCCTTCCCTATACCTCTGAACCATTTTTCAAGCAGCAGAAACCTAATCTACATAGTATATAATTGAACCCTCTTTGCCTATAATTAAAGTACAACACTTTAGCAATCCAACGGTATCTTACTTGGTCAAAATGGATTCGAGGAAGGGGTTTAAATATTGTTCGAAAAATGGTTGGCAGGCTTGATTTTCAACTTAACCAAAGTTATCAAAACTTGGTAAATTGATATGGAACCTTTATAGAAGGTGTTCAATATTGTGTAATAAATAAGTCGTGCCCCTTGGGATAACTGTATCTGAGGGGGTATACATGGGGCACGAGTCGTGCCCAGCCCTGCCACCTCTGAACCATTTTTCAAGCAACAGAAACCTAATGTACCTAGTATATAATTGAACCCTCTTTGAGTATAATGAAAGTAAAACACTTTAGCTATCCAATGGTATCTTACTTGGTCAAAATGGATTCGAGGAAGGGGTTTAAATATAGTTCGGAAAATAGTTGGCAGGATTGATTTGCAACTTAAACAAAGTTATCAAAAGTTGGTAAATTGATAATGGAACCTTTATAGAAGGTGTTCAATATTGTGTAATGAATAAGTCATGCCCCTTGGGATGATTGTATTTAAGGGGGTATACATGGGGCACGAGTCGTGCCCAGCCCTGCCACCTCTGAACCATTTTTCAAGCAACAGAAACCTAATATACCTAGTATATAATTGAACCCTTTTTGAGTATAATTAAAGTAAACCATTTTAGCTATCCAATGGTATCTTACTTGGTCGAAATGGATTCGAGGAAGGGGTTTAAATATTGTTCAGAAAATGGTTGGCAGGATTGATTTGCAACTTAAACAAAGGTATCAAAACTTGGTAAATTGATATGAAACCTTTATAGAAGGTGTTCAATATTGTGTAATAAATAAGTCGTGCCCCTTGGGACGACTGTATCTCAGGGGGTATACATGGGTCATGAGTCGTGCCCTTCCCTATACCTCTGAACCATTTTTCAAGCAGCAGAAACCTAATCTACATAGTATATAATTGAACCCTCTTTGCCTATAATTATAGTACAACACTTTAGCTATCCAACGGTATCTTACTTGGTCAAAATGGATTCGAGGAAGGGGTTTAAATATTGTTCGAAAAATGGTTGGCAGGCTTGATTTTCAACTTAACCAAAGTTATCAAAACTTGGTAAATTGATATGGAACCTTTATAGAAGGTGTTCAATATTGTATAATAAATAAGTCGTGCCCCTTGGGATAACTGTATCTGAGGGGGTACACATGGGGCACGAGTTGTGCCCAGCCCTGCCACCTCTGAACCATTTTTCAAGCAACAGAAACCTAATCTACCTAGTATATAATTGAACCCTCTTTGAGTATAATGAAAGTAAAACACTTTAGCTATCCAATGGTATCTTACTTGGTCAAAATGGATTCGAGGAAGGGGTTTAAATATAGTTCGGAAAATGGTTGGCAGGATTGATTTGCAACTTAAACAAAGTTATCAAAAGTTGGTAAATTGATATGGAACCTTTATAGAAGGTGTTCAATATTGTGTAATAAATAAGTCGTGCCCCTTAGGATGATTGTATTTAAGGGGGTATACATGGGGCACGATTCGTGCCCAGCCCTGCCACCTCTGAACCATTTTTCAAGTAGCAGAAACCTAATCTACCTAGTATATAATTGAACACTCTTTGAGTATAATTAAAGTAAAACACTTTAGCTATCCAATGGTATCTTACTTGGTCGAAATGGATTCGAGGAAGGGGTTTAAATATTGTTCAGAAAATGGTTGGCAGGATTGATTTGCAACTTAAACAAAGTTATCAAAACTTGGTATATTGATATGAAACCTTTATAGAAGGCGTTCAATATTGTGTAATGAATAAGTCGTGCCCCTTGGGATGACTGTATCTCAGGGGGTATACATGGGTCATGAGTCGTGCCCTTCTCTATACCTCTAAACCATTTTTCAAGCAGCAGAAACCTAATCTACATAGTATATAATTGAACCCTCTTTGCCTATAATTAAAGTACAACACTTTAGCTATCCAACGGTATCTTACTTGGTCAAAATGGATTCGAGGAAGGGGTTTAAATATTGTTCGAAAAATGGTTGGCAGGCTTGATTTGCAACTTAACCAAAGTTATCAAAACTTGGTAAATTGATATGAAACCTTTATAGAAGGTGTTCAATATTGTGTAATAAATAAGTCGTGCCCCTTGGGATAACTGTATCTGAGGGGGTATACATGGGGCACGAGTCGTGCCCAGCCCTGCCACCTCTGAACCATTTTTCAAGCAACATAAACCTAATCTACCTAGTATATAATTGAACCCTCGTTGAGTATAATTAAAGTAAAACACTTTAGCAATCCAATGGTATCATACTTGGTCAAAATGGATTCGAGGAAGGGGTTTAAATATAGTTCGGAAAATGGTTGGCAGGATTGATTTGCAACTTAACCAAATTAATCAAAAGTTGGTAAATTGATATGGAACCTTTATAGAAGGTGTTCAATATTGTGTAATGAATAAGTCGTGCCCCTTGGGATGATTGTATTTAAGGGGGTATACATGGGGCACGAGTCGTGCCCAGCCCTGCCACCTCTGAACCATTTTTCAAGTAGCAGAAACCTAATCTACCTAGTATATAATTGAACACTCTTTGAGTATAATTAAAGTAAAAAAATTTAGCTATCCAATGGTATCTTACTTGGTCGAAATGGATTCGAGGAAGGGGTTTAAATATTGTTCGTAAAATGGTTGGCAGGATTGATTTGCAACATAAACAAAGTTATCAAAACTTGGTAAATTGATATGAAACCTTTATAGAAGGTGTTCAATATTGTGTAATGAATAAGTTGTGCCCCTTGGGATGATTGTATTTAAGGGGGTATACATGGGGCACGAGTCGTGCCCAGCCCTGCCACCTCTGAACCATTTTTCAAGTAGCAGAAACCTAATCTACCTAGTATATAATTGAACACTCTTTGAGTATAATTAAAGTAAAAAAATTAGCTATCCAATGGTATCTTACTTGGTCAAAATGGATTCGAGGAAGGGGTTTAAATATTGTTCTAAAAATGGTTGGCAGGCTTGATTTGCAATTTAACCAAAGTTATCAAAACATGGTAAATTGATATGGAACCTTTATAGAAGGTGTTCAATATTGTGTAATGAATAAGTCGTGCCTCTTGGTATGACTGTGTCTGAGGGGGTATACATGGGGCACGAGTCGTGCCCTGGGGCACGAGTTGTGCCCTACCCTTCCACCTCTGAACCATTGTTCATGCAGCAGAAATCTAATCTACCTAGTATATAATTGAACCCTCTTCGACTATAATTAAAGTACTACACTTTAGATATCCAATGGTATCTTACTTGGTCAAAATGGATTCGAGGAAGGGGTTTAAATATTGTTTAGAAAATGGTTGGCATGCTTGATTTGCAACTTAACCAAAGTTATCAAAACTTGGTAAATTGATATGGAACCTTTATAGAAGGTGTTCAATATTGTGTAATAAATAAGTCGTGCCCCTTTGGATGACTGTATCTGCGGGGGTATACATGGGGCACGAGTCGTGCCCAGCCCTGCCAACTCTGAACCATTTTTCAAGCAACAGAAACCTAATCTACCTAGTATATAATTGAACCATGTTTGTGTATAATTAAATTAAAACACTTTAGCTATCCAATGGTATCTTACTTGGTCAAAATGGATTCGAGGAAGGGGTTTTAATATTGTTCGGAAAATGGTTGGCAGGATTGATTTGCAACTTAAACAAAGTTATCAAAACTTGGTAAACTGATATGGAATCTTTCTAGAAGGTGTTCAATATTGTGTAAGGAATAAGTCATGACCCTTGGGACGACTGTATCTGAGGGGGTATACATGGGTCATGAGTCGTGCCCTTCCCTGTACCTCTGAACCATTTTTCAAGCAGCAGAAACCTAATCTACCTAGTATATAAGTGAACCCTCTTTTGCTATGATTAAAGTACAACACTTTGGCTATCCAATGGTATTTTACTTGATCAAAATGGATTCGAGGAAGGGGTTTAAATATTGTTCGGAAAATGGTTGGCAGGCTAGATTTGCAACTTAGCCAAAGTTATTAAAACTTGGTAAATTGATATGGAACCTTTATAGAAGGTGTTCAATATTGAGTAATGAATAAGTTGTGCCCCTTGGGACGACTGTATCTGAGGGGGTATACATGGGGCACGAGTCGTACCCTGTCCTGCAACCTCTGAACCATTTTTCAAGCAGCAAAAACCTAATCTACCTAGTATATAATTGAACCCTCTTAGACTATAATTAAAGTACAACACTTTAGCTATACAATGGTATCTTACTTGGTCAAAATGGATTCGAGGAAGGGGTTTAATTATTGTTAGGAAAATGGTTGGCAGGCTTGATTAGCAACTAAACCAAAGTTATCAAAACTTGGTAAATTGATATGGAACTTTATAGAAGGTGTTCAATATTGTGTAATGAATAAGTCGTGCCCCTTGGGATGATTGTATCTGAGGGGGTATACATGGGGCACGAGTCGTGCCCAGCCCTGCCACCTCTGAACCATTTTTCAAGCATCAGAAACCTAATCTACCTAGTATATAATTGAACCCTCTTTGTGTATAATTAAAGTAAAATACTTTAGCTATCCAATGGTATCTTACTTGGTCGAAATGGATTCGAGGAAGGGGTTTAAATATTGTTCAGAAAATGGTTGGCAGGATTGATTTGTAACTTAAACAAAGTTATCAAAACTTGGTAAATAGATATGAAACCTTTATAGAAGGTTTTCAATATTTTGTAATGAATAAGTCGTGCCCCTTGGGACGACTGTATCTCAGGGGGTATACATAGGTCATGAGTCGTGCCCTTCCCTATACCTCTGAACCATTTTTCAAGCAGCAGGTTGGCAGGCTTGATTTGCAACTAAACCAAAGTTATCAAAACATGGTAAATTGATATGGAACCTTTATAGAAGGTGTTCAATATTGTGTAATAAATAAGTCGTGCCCCTTGGGATGACTGTATCTAAGGGGGTTTATATGGGGCACGAGTCATGCCCAGCCCTGCCACCTCTGAACCATTTTTCAAGCTACAGAAACCTAATCTACCTAGTATATAATTGAACTCTCTTTGAGTATAATTAAAGTAAAACACTTTAGCTATCCAATGTTATCTTACTTGGTCGAAATGGATTCGAGGAAGGGGTTTAAATATTGTTCAGAAAATGGTTGGCAGGATTGATTTGCAACTTAAACAAAGTCATCAAAACATGGTAAATTAATATGAAACCTTTATAGAAGGTGTTCAATATTGTGTAATGAATACGTCGTGCACCTTGGGACGACTGTATCTCAGGGGTATATATGGGTCATGAGTCGTGCCCTTCTCTACACCTCTGAACCATTTTTCAGGCAGTAGAAACCTAATCTACATAGTATATAATTGAACCCTCTTTGCCTATAATTAAAGTACAACACTTTAGCTATCCAACGGTATCTTACTTGGTCAAAATGGATTCGAGGAAGGGGTTTAAATATTGTTCAGAAAATGGTTGGCAGGATTGATTTGCAACTTAAACAAAGTTATCAAAACTTGGTAAATTGATATGAAACCTTTATAGAAGGTGTTCAATATTGTGTAATGAATAAGTCGTGCTCCTTGGGATGACTGTATCTCAGGGGGTATACATGGGTCATGAGTCATGCCCTTCCATATACCTCTGAACCAATTTTCAAGCAGCAGAAACCTAATCTACATAGTATATAATTAAACCCTCTTTGCCTATAATTAAAGTACAATACTTTAGCTATCCAATGGTATCTTACTTGGTCAAAATGGATTCGAGGAAGGGGTTTAAATATTGTTCGAAAAAAGGTTGGCAGGCTTGATTTTCAACTTAACCAAAGTTATCAAAACTTGGTAAATTGATATGGAACCTTTATAGAAGGTGTTCAATATTGTGTAATAAATAAGTCGTGCCCCTTGGGATAACTGTATCTGAGGGGGTATACATGGGGCACGAGTCGTGCCCAGCCCTGCCACCTCTGAACCATTTTTCAAGCAACAGAAACCTAATCTACCTAGTATATAATTGAACACTCTTTGAGTATAATGAAAGTAAAACACTTTAGCTATCCAATGGTATCTTACTTGGTCAAAATGGATTCGAGGAAGGGGTTTAAATATAGTTCGGAAAATGGTTGGCAGGATTGATTTGCAACTTAACCAAAGTTATCAAAAGTTGGTAAATTGATATGGATCCTTTATAGAAGGTGTTCAATATTGTGTAATGAATAAGTCGTGCCCCTTGGGATGATTGTATTTAAGGGGGTATACATGGGGCACGAGTCGTGCCCAGCCCTGCCACCTCTGAACCATTTTTCAAGTAGCAGAAACCTAATCTACCTAGTATATAATTGAACACTCTTTGAGTATAATTAAAGTAAAACAATTTAGCTATCCAATGGTATCTTACTTGGTCGAAATGGATTCGAGGAAGGGGTTTAAATATTGTTCGGAAAATGGTTTGCAGGATTGATTTGCAACTTAAACAAAGTTATCAAAACATGGTAAATTGATATGAAACCTTTATAGAAGGTGTTCAATATTGTGTAATGAATATGTCGTGCCCCTTGGGACGACTGTATCTGAGGGGGTATACATGGGTCATGAGTCGTGCCCTTCCCTGTACCTCTGAACCATTTTTCAAGCAGCAGAAACCTAATCTACCTAGTATATAATTGAACCCTCTTTGCCTATAATTAAAGTACAACACTTTAGCTATCCAATGGTATCTTACTTGGTCAAAATGGATTCGAGGAAGGGGTTTAAATATTGTTCGAAAAATGGTTGGCAGGCTTGATTTGCAACTTAACCAAAGTTATCAAAACATGCTAAATTGATATGGAACCTTTATAGAAGGTGTTCAATATTGTGTAATGAATAAGTCGTGCCTCTTGGTACGACTGTGTCTGAGGGGGTATACATGGGGCACGAGTCGTGCCCTACCCTTCCACCTCTGAACCATATTTCATGCAGCAGAAATCTAATCTACCTAGTATATAATTGAACCCTCTTTGACTATAATTAAAGTACAACACTTTAGCTATCCAATGGTATCTTAGTTGGTCAAAATGGATTCGAGGAAGGGGTTTAAATATTGTTCGAAAAATGGTTGGCAGGCTTGATTTGCAAATTAACCAAAGTTATCAAAACATGCTAAATTGATATGGAACCTTTATAGAAGGTGTTCAATATTGTGTAATGAATAAGTCGTGCCTCTTGGTACGACTGTGTCTGAGGGGGTATATATGGGGCATGAGTCGTGCCCTACCCTTCCACCTCTGAACCATTTTTCATGCAGCAGAAATCTAATCTACCTAGTATATAATCGAGATTTGTGTTTGGAGGCATTTGCGCCTCGGGGTTTGTGTTTGGAGGCTTTTGCGCCTCGGGATTTGTGTTATGAGGCAATTGCACCTCGAGGTTTGTGTTTGGAGGCGTTTATGCCTCAGGATTTGTGATTGGAGGCGTTTGTGCCTCGGGATTTGTGTTTGGAGGCGTTTGTGCCTCGGGATTTGTGTTTGGAGGCGTTTGAGCTTCGTGTTTTGTGTTTGGAGGCGTTTGTGCCTCGAGATTTGTGTTTGGAGGCGTTTGCGCCTCGGGATTTCTGTTTGGAGGCGTTTGTGCCTCGGTATTTATGTTAGGAGGCGTTTGCCCCTCGAGATTTGTGTTTGGAGGCGTTTGTGCCTTGGGATTTGTGTTTGGAGGCGTTTGTGACTCTTGATTTGTGTTTGGAGGCGTTTGCACCTCGGAGTTTGTGTTTGGAGGCGTTTATATCTCGTGATTTGTGTTTGGAGGAGTTTATGCCTCGGGATTTGTGTCAGGAGGCGTTTGCGCCTCAGGATTTGTGTTTGGAGGCATTTGCACCTAGGGATTTTTGTTTGGAAGCGTTTGTGCCTCGGGATTTGTGATTTGGAGGCGTTTGTGCCTAGGGATTTGTGTTTGGAGGCATTTGCGCCTCGGGATTTTTGTTTGGCAGCGTTTGCGCCACGGGGCTTGTGTTTGGAGGTGTTTGTGCCTGGAGATTTGTGTTTGGAGGCATTTGCGCCTCGGGATTTGTGTTTATAGGCGTTTGCGCCTCGGGGTTTGTGTTTGGAGGCATTTGTGCCTCGAGATTTGTGTTTGGAGACGTTTGAGCCTCGGGATTTGTGTTTGGAAGCGTTTGTGCCTCGGGATTTGTGTTTGGAGGCATTTGTGCCTCGGGATTTGTGTTTGGAGGCATTTGCGCCTCGGGATTTGTGTTTGGAGGCGTTTGTGCCTCGAGATTTGTGTTTTGGAGGCGTTTGTGGCTTGGGATTTGTGTTTGGAGGCGTTTTTGCCTCGGGATTTTTTTGGAGGCGTTTGTGCCTTGGGATTTGTGTTTGGAGGCGTTTGTGCCTCGAGATTTGTGTTTGGAGGCGTTTGCCTCGGGATTTGTGTGTTGGAGGCGTTTGTGCCTCGGGATTTGTGTTTGGAGGCATTTGTGCCTCGGGATATGTGTTTGGAGGGTTTATGCCTCGGGGTTTGTGTTCAGAGGCGTTTGCGCCTCGGGATTTCTGTTTGGAGGCGTTTGTGCCTCGTGATTTGTGTTTGGAGGCGATTGTGCCTCGGGATTTGTGTTTGGAGGCGTTTGGGTTTTGTGTTTGGAGGCATTTGCGCCTCGTTGTTTGTCTTTAAAGGCGTATGTGCCTCGAGATTTGTGTTTGGAGGCATTCACGCCTCGGGATTTGTGTATGGAGACGTTTGTGCCTCGGGATTTGTGTGTTAGAGGCATTTGTGCCTAGGGATTTGTGATTGGAGGCGTTTGAGCCTCGGGATTTGTGTTTGGAGGCATTTGTGCCTTGGGATTTGTGTTAGGAGGCGTTTGCGCCTCAAGTTTTGTGTTAGGAGGCATTTGTGCCTCGGGATTTGTGTTTGGAGGCCTTTGTGCCTCGAGATTTTTGTTTTGGAGGCGTTTGTGCCTCGGGATTTGTTCTTTGTAGGCGTTTGTGGCTCGGGATTTGTGTTTGGAGGCGTTTGCGCCTCGGGATTTTTTTTTGAGGCATTTGTGCCTCGGAATTTGTGTTTGGGGCATTTGTGCCTCGAGATTTGTGTTTGGAGGCATTTATGCCTCGAGATTTGTGTTTGGAGGCGTTTGATCCTCAGAATTTTTTTTTGGAGGCGTTTGTGCCTCGGGATTTGTGTTTGGAGGCGTTTGTGCCTCGGGATTTGTGTTATGAGGCATTTGCGCCTCAGGGTTTATATTTGGAGGAGTTTGCGCCTCGGGATTTGTGTTATGAGGCGTTTGTGCCTCTGGGTTTGTATTTGGAGGCGTTTGCGCCTCGAGATTTGTGTTTGGAGGCGTTTGTGACTCGTGATTTGTGTTTGGAGGCATTTGCGCCTCGGAGTTTGTGTTTGGAAGCGTTTATGTCTCGAGATTTGTGTTTGGAGGAGTTTATGCCTCGGGATTTGTGTCAGGAGGCGTTTGCACCTCAGGATTTGTGTTTGGAGGCATTTGCACCTAGGGATTTTTGTTTGGAAGCGTTTGTGCCTCGGGATTTGTGATTTGGAGGCGTTTGTGCCTAGGGATTTGTGTTTGGAGGCATTTGCGCCTCGGGATTTTTGTTTGGCAGCGTTTGCGCCACGGGGCTTGTGTTTGGAGGTGTTTGTGCCTGGAGATTTGTGTTTGGAGGCATTTGCGCCTCGGGATTTGTGTTTATAGGCGTTTGCGCCTCGGGGTTTGTGTTTGGAGGCATTTGTGCCTCGAGATTTGTGTTTGGAGACGTTTGAGCCTCGGGATTTTTGTTTGGAAGCGTTTGTGCCTCGGGATTTGTGTTTGGAGGCATTTGTGGCTCGGGATTTGTGTTTGGAGGCGTTTGCGCCTCGAGATTTTTTTTGGAGGCATTTGTGCCTCGAGATTTGTGTTTGGGGCGTTTGTACCTCGAGATTTGTGTTTGGAGGCGTTTGCGCCTCGGGATTTCTGTTTGGAGGCGTTTGTGCCTCGGTATTTATGTTAGGAGGCGTTTGCCCCTCGAGATTTGTGTTTGGAGGCGTTTGTGCCTTGGGATTTGTGTTTGGAGGCATTTGTGACTCTTGATTTGTGTTTGGAGGCGTTTGCGCCTCGGAGTTTGTGTTTGGAGGCGTTTATATCTCGTGATTTGTGTTTGGAGGAGTTTATGCCTTGGGATTTGTGTCAGGAGGCGTTTGCGCCTCAGGATTTGTGTTTGGAGGCATTTGCACCTAGGGATTTTTGTTTGGAAGCGTTTGTGCCTCGGGATTTGTGATTTGGAGGCGTTTGTGCCTAGGGATTTGTGTTTGGAGGCATTTGCGCCTCGGGATTTTTGTTTGGCAGCGTTTGCGCCACGGGGCTTGTGTTTGGAGGTGTTTGTGCCTGGAGATTTGTGTTTGGAGGCATTTGCGCCTCGGGATTTGTGTTTATAGGCGTTTGCGCCTCGGGGTTTGTGTTTGGAGGCATTTGTGCCTCGAGATTTGTGTTTGGAGACGTTTGAGCCTCGGGATTTGTGTTTGGAAGCGTTTGTGCCTCGGGATTTGTGTTTGGAGGCATTTGTGCCTCGGGATTTGTGTTTGGAGGCATTTGCGCCTCGGGATTTGTGTTTGGAGGCGTTTGTGCCTCGAGATTTGTGTTTTGGAGGCGTTTGTGCTTCAAGATTTGTGTTTGGAGGCTTTTGCGCCTCGGGATTTGTGTTATGAGGCGTTTGTGCCTTGGGATTTGTGTTTGGAGGCGTTTGTGCCTCGAGATTTGTGTTTGGAGGCGTTTGCCTCGGGATTTGTGTGTTGGAGGCGTTTGTGCCTCGGGATTTGTGTTTGGAGGCATTTGTGCCTCGGGATTTGTGTTTGGAGGGTTTACGCCTCGGGGTTTGTGTTCAGAGGCGTTTGCGCCTCGGGATTTGTGTTTGGAGGCGTTTGTGCCTCGTGATTTGTGTTTGGAGGCGATTGTGCCTCGGGATTTGTGTTTGGAGGCGTTTGGGTTTTGTGTTTGGAGGCATTTGCGCCTCGTTGTTTGTCTTTAAAGGCGTATGTGCCTCGAGATTTGTGTTTGGAGGCATTCACGCCTCGGGATTTGTGTATGGAGACGTTTGTGCCTCGGGATTTGTGTGTTAGAGGCATTTGTGCCTAGGGATTTGTGATTGGAGGCGTTTGAGCCTCGGGATTTGTGTTTGGAGGCATTTGTGCCTCGGGATTTGTGTTAGGAGGCGTTTGCGCCTCAAGTTTTGTGTTAGGAGGCATTTGTGCCTCGGGATTTGTGTTTGGAGGCCTTTGTGCCTCGAGATTTTTGTTTTGGAGGCGTTTGTGCCTCGGGATTTGTGCTTTGGAGGCGTTTGTGGCTCGGGATTTGTGTTTGGAGGCGTTTGCGCCTCGAGATTTGTGTTTGGAGGCATTTGTGCCTCGAGATTTGTGTTTGGGGCATTTGTGCCTCGAGATTTGTGTTTGGAGGCATTTATGCCTCGAGATTTGTGTTTGGAGGCATTTGGGCCTCAGAATTTTTTTTTGGAGGCGTTTGTGCCTCGGGATTTGTGTTTGGAGGCGTTTGTGCCTCGGGATTTGTGTTATGAGGCATTTGCGCCTCGGGGTTTGTGTTTGGAGGCGTTTGCGCCTCGGGATTTGTGTTATGAGGCGTTTGTGCCTCTGGGTTTGTATTTGGAGGCGTTTGTGCCTCGAGATTTGTGTTTGGAGGCGTTTGTGACTCGTGATTTGTGTTTGGAGGCATTTGCGCCTCGGAGTTTGTGTTTGGAGGCGTTTGAGTCTCGGGATTTGTGTTTGGAGGCGTTTATGCCTCGGGATTTGTGTTAGGAGGCGTTTGCGCCTCAGGATTTGTATTTGGCGGCATTTGCACCTAGGGATTTTTGTTTGGAAGCGTTTGTGCCTCGGGATTTGTGATTTGGAGGCGTTTGTGCCTCGGGATTTGTGTTTGGAGGCATTTGCGCCTCCGGATTTTTGTTTGGAGGCGTTTGCGCCTCGGGGTTTGTGTTTGGAGGCGTTTGTGCCTCGAGATTTGTGTTTGGAGGCATTTGTGCCTCGGGATTTGTGTTTATAGGCGTTTGCGCCTCGGGATTTGTGTTAGGAGGCATTTGTGCCTCGAGATTTGTGTTTGGAGGCGTTTGAGTCTCGAGATTTGTGTTTGGAAGCGTTTGTGCCTCGGGATTTGTGTTTGGAGGCATTTGTGACTCGGGATTTGTGTTTGGAGGCGTTTGCGCCTCCGGATTTTTTTTGGAGGCATTTATGACTCGGGATTTGTCTTTGGAGGCGTTTGTGCCTCGAGATTTGTGTTTGGAGGCATTTGTGCCTCGAGATTTGTGTTTGGAGGCGTTTGTGCCTCGGGATTTGTGTTTGGAGGCGTTTGTGCCTCGGGATTTGTGTGTTGGAGGCGTTTGTGCCTCGGGATTTGTGTTTGGAGGCATTTGTGCCTCGGGATTTGTGTTTGGAGGCGTTTGCGCCTCGGGGTTTGTGTTTGGAGGCATTTGCGCCTTGGGTTTTGTTTGGAGGCGTTTGTGCCTCGTGATTTGTGTTTTGGAGGCGTTTGTGCCTCGGGATTTGTGTTTGGAGGCGTTTGTGCCTCGGGATTTGTGTGTTAGAGGCATTTGTTCCTAGGGATTTGTGATTGGAGGCGTTTGAGCCTCGGGATTTGTGTTTGGAGGCATTTGTGCCTCGGGATTTGTGTTAGGAGGCGTTTGCGCCTCAAGTTTTGTGTTAGGAGGCATTTGTGCCTCGGGATTTGTGTTTGGAGGCATTTGTGCCTCGGGATTTGTGTTTGGAGGCATTTGTGCCTCGGGATTTGAGTTTGGAGGCGTTTGTGCCTCGAGATTTGAGTTTGGAGGCATTTGTGCCTCGGGATTTGTGTTTGGAGGCGTTTGGACCTCGAGATTTGTGTTTGGAGGCATTTGGACCTCGAGATTTGTGTTTGGAGGCATTTGCGCTTCCGAATTTGTGTTTAGAGGCGTTTGTGCCTCGGGATTTGTGTTTGGAGGCGTTTGTGCCTCGAGATTTGTGTGTTGGAGGCGTTTGTGCCTCGAGATTTGTGTTTGGAGGCGTTTGTGCCTCGGGATTTATGTTTGGAGGCGTTTGTGCCTCGAGATTTGTGTTTGGAGGCATTTGCGCCTCGGGGTTTGTGTTTGGAGGCTTTTGCGCCTCGGGATTTGTGATATGAGGCATTTGCGCCTCGGGGTTTGTGTTTGGAGGCGTTTGCGCCTCAGGATTTGTGTTTGGAGGCGTTTGTGCCTCGAGATTTGTGTTTGGAGGCGTTTGTCCCTCGGGATTTGTGTTTGGAGGCATTTGAGCTTCGTGTTTTGTGTTTGGAGGCGTTTCTGCCTCGAGATTTGTGTTTGGAGGCATTTGCGCCTCGGGATTTCTGTTTGGAGGCGTTTGTGCCTCGGTATTTATGTTAGGAGGCGTTTGCGCCTCGAGATTTGTGTTTGGAGGCGTTTGTGCCTTGGGATTTGTGTTTGGAGGCATTTGTGCCTTGGGGTTTGTGTTTGGAGGCGTTTGCGCCTCGGGGTTTGTGTTTGGAGGCGTTTGCGCCTCGAGATTTGTGTTTGGAGGCGTTTGCGCCTCGGGATTTGTGTTCGGAGGCGTTTGCGCCTCGGAGTTTGTGTTTGGAGGCGTTTGTGCCTCGGGATTTGTGTTTGGAGGCGTTTGTGCCTCGGGATTTGTGTTTGGAGGCGTTTGTGCCTAGGGATTTGTGTTTGGAGGCATTTGCGCCTCGGGATTTTTGTTTGGCAGCGTTCGCGCCACGGGGCTTGTGTTTGGAGGTGTTTATGCCTGGAGATTTGTGTTTGGAGGCATTTGCGCCTCGGGATTTGTGTTTATAGGAGTTTGCGCCTCGGGGTTTGTGTATGGAGGCGTTTGCGCCTCGGGATTTCTGATTGGAGGCGTTTGTGCCTCGTGATTTGTGTTTGGAGGCGATTGTGCCTCGGGATTTGTGTTTGGAGGCATTTATGCCTCGAGATTTGTGTTTGGAGGCAATTGCACCTCGGGGTTTGTGTTTGGAGGCTTTTGCGCCTCGAGATTTGTGTTTGGAGGCATTTGTGCCTCGGGATTTGTGTTTTGAGGCGTTTGTGCCTCGAGATTTGTGTGTTAGAGGCATTTGTGCCTCGGGATTTTTGTTTTGAGGCGTTTGAGCCTCGGGATTTGTGTTTGGAGGCGTTTGAGGCTTGAGATTTGTGTGTTGGAAGCATTTGTGCCTCGGGATTTGTGTTTGGAGGCGTTTGTGCCTCGGGATTTGTGTTTTGGAGGCGTTTGTGCCTCGGGATTTGTGTTTGGAGGCGTTTGTGCCTCGGGATTTGTGTTTGGAGGCGTTTGCGCCTCGAGATTTGTGTTTGGAGGCATTTGCGCCTCGAGATTTGTGTTTGGGCGTTTGTGCCTCGAGATTTGTGTTTGGAGGCATTTGTGCCTCGGGATTTGTGTTTGGAGGCGTTTGTGCCTCGGGATTTGTGTTTGGAGGCGTTTGTGCCTCGGGATTTGTGTTTGGAGGCGTTTGTGCCTCGAGATTTGTGTTTGGAGGCGTTTGCGCCTCGGGATTTGTGTTTGGAGGCATTTGTGCCTCGGGATTTGTGTTTGGAGGCGTTTGTGCCTCGGGATTTGTGTTTGGAGGCGTTTGCGCCTCGGGATTTGTGTTTGGAGGCGTTTGCGCCTCGGGATTTGTGTTTGGAGGCATTTGCGCCTCGGGGTTTGTGTTTGGAGGCGTTTGTGCCTCGGGATTTGTGTTTGGAGGCGTTTGTGCCTCGGGATTTGTGTTTGGAGGCGTTTGTGCCTCGGGATTTGTGTTTGGAGGCGTTTGAGCCTCGGGATTTGTGTTTGGAGGCGTTTGTGCCTCGAGATTTGTGTTTGGAGGCGTTTGTGCCTCGGGATTTGTGTTTGGAGGCGTTTGTGCCTCGAGATTTGTGTTTGGAGGCGTTTGCGCCTCGGGATTTGTGTTTGGAGGCGTTTGTGCCTCGGGATTTGTGTTTGGAGGCGTTTGTGCCTCGGGATTTGTGTTTGGAGGCGTTTGCGCCTCAGAGTTTGTGTTTGGAGGCGTTTGTGCCTCGAGATTTGTGTTTGGAGGCGTTTATGCCTCGGGATTTGTGTTTGGAGGCGTTTGCGCCTCGGGGTTTGTGTTTGGAGGCGTTTGCACCTCGGGATTTTTGTTTGGAAGCGTTTGTGCCTCGGGATTTGTGATTTGGAGGCGTTTGTGCCTCGGGATTTGTGTTTGGAGGCATTTGCGCCTCGGGATTTTTGTTTGGAGGCGTTTGCGCCTTGGGGTTTGTGTTTGGAGGCGTTTGTGCCTCGAGATTTGTGTTTGGAGGCATTTGCGCCTCGGGATTTGTGTTTATAGGCGTTTGCGCCTCGGGGTTTGTGTTTGGAGGCATTTGTGCCTCGAGATTTGTGTTTGGAGGCGTTTGAGCGTCGTGATTTGTGTTTGGAGGCGTTTGTGCCTCGGGATTTGTGTTTGGAGGCATTTGTGCCTCGGGATTTGTGTTTGGAGGCGTTTGAGCCTCGGGATTTGTGTTTGGAGGCGTTTGTGCCTCGAGATTTGTGTTTGGAGGTGTTTGCTCCTCGGGATTTGTGTTTGGAGGCGTTTGTGCCTCGGGATTTGTGTTTGGAGGCGTTTGAGCTTCGTGTTTTGTGTTTGGAGGCATTTGTGCCTCGAGATTTGTGTTTGGAGGCGTTTGCGCCTCGGGATTTGTGTTTGGAGGCATTTGTGCCTCGGGATTTGTGTTTGGAGGCATTTGTGCCTCGGGATTTGTGTTTGGAGGGTTTGTGCCTCGGGGTTTGTGTTTGGAGGCATTTGTGCCTCGGGATTTGTGTTTGGAGGCATTTGTGCCTCGTGATTTGTGTTTGGAGGCGTTTGTGCCTCGGGATTTGTGTTTGGAGGCATTTGGGTTTTGTGTTTGGAGGCATTTGCGCCTCGTTGTTTGTCTTTAAAGGCGTATGTGCCTCGGGATTTGTGTATGGAGACGTTTATGCCTCGGGATTTGTGTTTGGAGGCATTTGTGCCTCGGGATTTGTGTTTGGAGGCATTTGCGCCTCGGGATTTGTGTTTGGAGGCATTTGTGCCTCGGGATTTGTGTTTGGAGGCGTTTGTGCCTCGAGATTTGTGTTTGGAGGCGTTTGTGCCTCGGGATTTGTGTTTGGAGGCGTTTGTGCCTCGAGATTTGTGTTTGGAGGCGTTTGCGCCTCGGGATTTGTGTTTGGAGGCATTTGTGCCTCGAGATTTGTGTTTGGAGGCGTTTGTGCCTCGAGATTTGTGTTTGGAGGCATTTGTGCCTCGGGATTTGTGTTTGGAGGCATTTTTGCCTTCGGATTTATGTTTGGAGGCGTTTGTGCCTCGGGATTTGTGTTTGGAGGCGTTTGTGCCTCGGGATTTGTGTTTGGAGGCGTTTGCGCCTCGGGGTTTGTGTTTGGAGGCGTTTGCGCCTCGGGATTTGTGTTTGGAGGCGTTTACGCCTCTGGGTTTGTGTTTGGAGGCGTTTGTGCCTCGGGATTTGTGTTTGGAGGCGTTTGTGCCTCGTGATTTGTGTTTGGAGGCATTTGCGCCTCGGGATTTGTGTTTGGAGGCGTTTGTGCCTCGGGATTTGTGTTTGGAGGCGTTTGTGCCTCGGGATTTGTGTTTGGAGGCGTTTGCGCCTCGGGATTTGTGTTTGGAGGCATTTGCGCCTCGGGATTTGTGTTTGGAGGCGTTTGCGCCTCGGTGTTTGTGTTTGGAGGCATTTGCGCCTCGGGATTTGTGTTTGGAGTCATTTGCGCCTTGGGATTTTTGTTTGGAGGCGTTTGCGCCTCGGAGTTTATGTTTGGATGCGTTTGTGCCTTGAGATTTGTGTTTGGAGGCATTTGCGCCTCGGGATTTGTGTTTGGAGGCGTTTGCGCCTCGGGGTTTGTGTTTGGAGGCATTTGTGCCTCGAGATTTGTGTTTGGAGGCGTTTGAGCCTCGGGATTTGTGTTTGGAGGCGTTTGTGCCTCGGGATTTGTGTTTGGAGGCATTTGTGCCTCGGGATTTGTGTTTGGAGGCATTTGTGCCTCGGGATTTGTGTTTGGAGGCGTTTGTGCCTCGGGATTTGTGTTTGGAGGCGTTTGTGCCTCGGGATTTGTGTTTGGAGGCGTTTGTGCCTCGGGATTTGTGTTTGGAGGCGTTTGTGCCTCGAGATTTGTGTTTGGAGGCGTTTGTGCCTCGGGATTTGTGTTTGGAGGCGTTTGTGCCTCGGGATTTGTGTTTGGAGGCGTTTGTGCCTCAGGATTTGAGTTAGGAGGAGTTTGCGCCTCGGGGTTTGTGTTTGGAGGCGTTTGCGCCTCGGGATTTATGTTTGGAGGCGTTTGTGCCTCGTGAATTGTATTTGAAGGCCTTTATGCCTCGAAATTTGTGTTTGGAAGCATTTGCGCCTCGAGATTTGTGTTTGGAGGCATTTCTGCCTCGGGATTTGTGTTTGGAGGCGTTTGTGCCTCGGGATTTGTGTTTGGAGGCATTTCTGCCTCGGGATTTGTGTTTGGAGGCGTTTGCGCCTCGGGATTTGTGTTTGGAGGCATTTGTGCCTCGGGATTTGTGTTTGGAGGCGTTTGTGCCTCGAGATTTGTGTTTGGAGGCGTTTGTGCCTCGGGATTTGTGTTTGGAGGCGTTTGTGCCTCGGGATTTGTGTTTGGAGGCGTTTGCGCCTCGGGATTTGTGTTTGGAGGCATTTGTGCCTCGGGATTTGTGTTTGGAGGCGTTTGTGCCTCGAGATTTGTGTTTGGAGGCGTTTGTGCCTCGGGATTTGTGTTTGGAGGCGTTTGTGCCTCGGGATTTGTGTTTGGAGGCGTTTGTGCCTCGGGATTTGTGTTTGGAGGCGTTTGTGCCTCGGGATTTGTGTTTGGAGGCGTTTGTGCCTCGAGATTTGTGTTTGGAGGCATTTGTGCCTCGGGGTTTGTGTTTGGAGGCGTTTGCGCCTCGGGATTTGTGTTTGGAGGCATTTGCGCCTCGGGGTTTGTGTTTGGAGGCGTTTGCGCCTCGGGATTTGTGTTTGGAGGCGTTTGTGCCTCGGGATTTGTGTTTGGAGGCGTTTGTGCCTCGGGATTTGTGTTTGGAGGCGTTTGAGCTTCGTGTTTTGTGTTTGGAGGCGTTTGTGCCTCGGGATTTGTGTTTGGAGGCGTTTGTGCCTCGGGATTTGTGTTTGGAGGCGTTTGTGCCTCGGGATTTGTGTTAGGAGGCGTTTGCGCCTCGGGGTTTGTGTTTGGAGGCGTTTGCGCCTCGGGATTTGTGTTTGGAGGCGTTTGTGCCTCGTGATTTGTGTTTGGAGGCGTTTGCGCCTCGGAGTTTGTGTTTGGAGGCGTTTGTGCCTCGGGATTTGTGTTTGGAGGCGTTTATGCCTCGGGATTTGTGTTTGGAGGCGTTTGCGCCTCGGGATTTGTGTTTGGAGGCATTTGCGCCTCGGGATTTGTGTTTGGAGGCGTTTGTGCCTCGGGATTTGTGTTTGGAGGCGTTTGTGCCTCGGGATTTGTGTTTGGAGGCATTTGCGCCTCGGGATTTGTGTTTGGAGGCGTTTGCGCCTCGGGGTTTGTGTTTGGAGGCGTTTGTGCCTCGAGATTTGTGTTTGGAGGCATTTGCGCCTCGGGATTTGTGTTTATAGGCGTTTGCGCCTCGGGATTTGTGTTTGGAGGTGTTTGCGCCTCGGGGTTTGTGTTTGGAGGCGTTTGTGCCTCGGGATTTGTGTTTGGAGGCGTTTGTGCCTCGGGATTTGTGTTTGGAGGCGTTTGTGCCTCGGGGTTTGTATTTGGAGGCATTTGCGCCTCGGGATTTGTTTTTGGAGGCGTTTATGCCTCGAGATTTGTGTTTGGAGGCATTTGCGCCTCGGGATTTGAGTTTGGTGCGTTTGTGCCTCGAGATTTGAGTTTGGAGGCATTTGTGCCTCGGGATTTGTGTTTGGAGGCGTTTGGACCTCGAGATTTGTGTTTGGAGGCATTTGGACCTCGAGATTTGTGTTTGGAGGCGTTTGCGCCTCGGGATTTGTGTTTGGAGGCGTTTGTGCCTCGGGATTTGTTCTTTGTAGGCGTTTGTGGCTCGGGATTTGTGTTTGGAGGCGTTTGCGCCTCGGGATTTGTGTTTGGAGGCGTTTGCGCCTCGGGATTTGCGTTTGGAGGCGTTTGCGCCTCAGGATTTTTTTTGAGGCATTTGTGCCTCGGAATTTGTGTTTGGGGCGTTTGTGCCTCGAGATTTGTGTTTGGAGGCATTTGCGCCTCGAGATTTGTGTTTATAGGCGTTTGCGCCTTGGGGTTTGTGTTTGGAGGCATTTGTGCCTCGAGATTTGTGTTTGGAGGCGTTTACGCCTCGGGATTTGTGTTTGGAGGCGTTTGCGCCTCGAGATTTTTTTTGGAGGCGTTTGTGCCTCGGGATTTGTGTTTGGAGGCGTTTGTGCCTCGAGATTTGTGTTTGGAGGCATTTGCGCCTCGGGGTTTGTGTTTGGAGGCTTTTGCGCCTCGGGATTTGTGTTTGGAGGCGTTTATGCCTCGGGATTTGTGTTTGGAGGCGTTTGGGTTTTGTGTTTGGAGACGATTGTGCCTCGGGATTTGTGTTTGGAGGCGTTTGCACCTCGGGATTTTTGTTTGGAGGCGTTTGTGCCTCGGGATTTGTGTGTTGGAGGCATTTGTGCCTCGGGATTTGTGTTTGGAGGCGTTTGCGCCTCGGGATTTGTGTTTGGAGGCGTTTGTGCCTCGGGATTTGTGTTTGGAGGCGTTTGTGCCTCGGGATTTGTGTTTGGAGGCGTTTGTGCCTTGGGATTTGTGTTTGGAGGCGTTTGCGCCTCGGGATTTGTGTTTGGAGGCGTTTGCGCCTCGGGATTTGTGTTTGGAGGCGTTTGCCTCGTGATTTGTGTTTGGAGGTGTTTACGCCTCGGGATTTGTGTTTGGAGGCATTTGCGCCTCGGGGTTTGTGTTTGGAGGCATTTGTGCCTCGGGATTTGTGTTTGGAAGCGTTTGTGCCTCGGGATTTGTGTTTGGAGGCGTTTGTGCCTCGAGATTTGTGTTTGGAGGCATTTGCGCCTCGGGATTTGTGTTATGAGGCATTTGCGCCTCGGGGTTTGTGTTTGGAGGCGTTTGCGCCTCAGGATTTATGTTTGGAGGCATTTGCGCTTCCGGATTTGTGTTTAGAGGCGTTTGTGTCTCGGGATATGTGTTTGGAGGCGTTTGCACCTCGGTATTTGTGTTTGGAGGCGTTTGTGCCGCCTCGGGATTTGTGTTTGGAGCGCATTTGCGCCTCGGGATTTGTGTTTGGAGCGTTTGTGCCTCGGGATTTGTGTTTGGAGCGTTTGTGCCTCGGGATTTGTGTTTGGAGGCATTTGTGCCTCGGGATTTGTGTTTGGAGGCGTTTGCGCCTCGAGATTTGTGTTTGGAGGCGTTTGCGCCTCGGGATTTGTGTTTGGGGGCGTTTGTGCCTCGGAATTTGTGTTTGGAGGCGTTGTGCCTCGGGATTTGTGTTTGGAGGGTTTGCGCCTCGGGATTTGTGTTTGTAGGCGTTTGTGCCTTGGGATTTGTGTTTGGAGGCGTTTTCACCTCGGGATTTTTTTTGGAGGCATTTGTGCCTCGAG